>OY740805.1:21202823-21465731 GCA_963514005.1 Raja brachyura | reverse complement strand
AGGCAGCAGGCGTAGTCGGGATCGAACCCGGGTCTCTGTTTTGGGAAGGAAGCACCATTACCGCTGCGCCACAGTGGCGCCCTAATTCGTGATTCAAATCTAAGTCACGAGACCTCCAAGACATTATGGAAGACTAGATCTATATATGGAGTAAGCAGCGTCTCTATTGCAATTGCCTAACGCTCCCGATGATTTAGACGTGGTACAAATGAGAAAGTGAAATATGCAGTGAGATCATATAGCCCACTTGCCACAGAACGAAGATACCCGAAACAGATTAACCTGGGACTAGGTGAACGTTAACCAAACAAGGATACGTGTATTACACGCGAACATACTGAATAAGGGATACTTTCGTTGAGGGGATTGAAGGCTTAATGTCAAGTTTGCATATAATGCGAAAATACGCGAAGAGGATGCAGAAGAAATTAGACGGGTTGGGAGAGTGGGCAGAGAAATGCCAGATGGAAAACGTAGCAACGTGTGGAGTCATGCCTTTTGGTAAAGGCGTCGACTATTTTCTAAATGGGAAGAGAGTCCAGAAATCAGAGGTGTGAAAGGACTTGGGAATGCTAGTGCACGATTCCCAAAACGTTAATTTCCAAGTCGAATCAGTAGTATGATAAGCAAATGCAATGTTCGCATTTATTTCAAGATAAATGGAATCAAACAACAGGGATGTGATGCTGAGGCTTTATAAGGCGCTAGTTACGCCGCATTTGTACTGGAGAGGGTCCGGAGGAGGTTCATGAAAATTGATCCAGGAATTAGTGGGTTAACATATGACAAGCGTCTGTCGGCACTGGGCCACTGCTAACTGGAGGTTAGAAGGATGAGGGAGGCCCTCATTGAAACTTTGCTAATAGTGAAAGGCCTGGATAGAGAGGATATGAAGAGGATGTTTCCAATAGTGGATGAGACGAGGGCCAGAGGTCACAACCTCAGAATTAATGCACGTTCCTTTAGGAAGGGGATGAGGAGGATTGTTTCTCGTCAAAGGGTGATGAATCAGTGGGATTTATTGCCACAGAAGGCTGTGCAGGAATTCAATAGTTATTGTCAAGGCAGAGATAGATAAATTCGTGGTTAGTACATATGTCAGGGGTTATGGCGAAAACGCAAGAAAATTGGGTTTGGGTGGAGAGAAAGATTTGCTAATATTAAATGGCGGAGTATATTTGATGGGCCAAATGGCCTAATTCCCCCATGAACTTATAACGGCTTCTTGATACAAGATTTAATACAGGATGTCGGGAAGAGCATTTGATACAAGAGGTCGGGAAGAGCATTAGACCGAGGGATCACATGATGACGTAAGGATAGAACTGATAGGAGGGACCGTGCGTCGGGCCCAACGAGTAAAGTTCAGTGGGTTACACAAAAAGCTGGAGAAACTCAGCGGGTGCAGCAGCATCTAAGGAGCGAAGGAGATAGGCGACGTTTCGGGTCGAGACCCTTCTTCAGACTGGTCAGGGATCAGGGAAACGAGAGATATAGACGGTGATGTGGAGAGATAAAGAACAATGAATGAACGATATGCAAAAAAGTATCGATGATAAAGGAAACAGGCCATTGTAAGCTGTTTGTAGTGTGAAAATGAGAAGCTAGTGCGACTTGGGTGGGGGAGAGAAAGAGAGAAGGAATGCCAGGGCCCGAGGGCTCAGGGAGAGGTGGTGAGGGGGAGGAGGCAGCCAAGGTTAACATAATTGAGAAAATTCAATGTTTAAGCCCAGAGGATGCAGACTCCCCAAGCGGAATATGAGGTGCTGTTCCTCCAACTTGCGGTGTTGCTCACTCTGGCCGTGGAGGAGGCCCTGGACCGAGAGGTCGGATACGGAATGGGAGGGGGAGTTGAAGTACTGAGCCATCGGGAGGTCGGGTTGGTTATTGCGGACCGAGCGGAGGTGTTCGGCGAAACGATCGCCCAGCCGCCGCTTGGTCTCACAGATATAGATCAGCTGGCATCTGTAGCAACGGATGCAGTAGATGAGGTTGGAGGAAGTGCAGGTGAACCTCTGTCGGAGTAAATTTCAGTATAGTTTAACATCAGTATTTCATTTTGGAGAAAACGTTTAATTGGCCAGAATGTGCAAGTGACTGGTGAAAAGCATATAATGTGCATCACCGATTATTAATTTCACAGTGATGATATAGCATACCCGTTGATGTTGAAAAGGGGACATTCTTGTACAAAAAAAAAATAGGCACAGGATAGTAAAGTAGAGGTGAAGCGATTTTGCTCGGAAAATTACGAAACTGGTCGAGCTCAGAAAGAACTAAAGGAAAATACTTGTTGTTTTACAGGTTTCCGAACGGCAGCACTAATACAAGCCACCAATTAAAACGTAAAATGGGAGACACCTGTTAGAGGGTTGATACAATGATAAAGGACACATATGTAAACTGGACAAACGGTGTAGTGGAGCGTGATCGAGATATTAGTGGAATGCACAGCACATGGATATTCCTATGAGGGAAGGACTCCGTTGAGGGAGTGGGCTGCTTCGATCATGTTCTGTGCAATGAGAAGTGGCTAGGTAATAATCTTCCAGCGAGGGGACAATTAGCAAACTGTGAACACTCCATAAAAGATTGGTACAGAACATATTGAAAGTTATTGTCAATTCAAACCGGAATCAAAAATCTAAAGAAAGAAATCTAAAGAAAATCTAAATCTAAATCTAAAGAAAGACAATTCATGACGCAAGGACATAAGCGTCTGCAGATACTGGAATCTTGAACAAAACATGTTCCTTGCGGAACACACTGGCTGATCCAGCATCAAAGGAGGAAATAGACAGACAATAGTTCGTGTTGAGACCCTCTTTAGACTGGGTGAAATGAGACAGAATTTGGCTATGGTTAAATCGGATACTAAATCAAAAGGCATAGCATACATGGGCAGTAGTTATCTTTATTAGAAAAAAAGTGAACGTTGGAGTCAAAAATGCCACAAGTCCAACAGTAACCTGGAAAGCCCAAGTCAAACAGAAACGGCAAAGGTAGCAATATATGGGGGAAAAAAGGTTGACAGTAGTTACCAACGGAGCGGGAAGCAGGAGGCATCAGGATGTCGAAGAGTTCAGCAAAGGAGAGCAACATTTAACATGGAAGGATGAGTTGAAGGTGAAAATATTACGGAGAGTAACGAACAGAGAACAATGATAAATACGTTCAAAATGAAAATTGAAAATGATTGGAAAATTACAGAGAAATTTTAGATATATCTGGTGTGGGAATTTATGAAAACGTCAACGGTATCGTAAAACAACTTCACAAAAGACAAAGCGGCGGTCCATTATGCAAAGGGGACAACTGATCGACACTGACTGGAGAAGAATAATTACGTATGTTTTTTCAAGCATCCATCTGGGATTCAACAGCACGAGTATATTATGTGTCTTCGTGGGAGAAGGCCTTCTGAATCTGCTTTCTGAATAGCCATGGCCAGGCGCAACAGGCGCAATAAATGGGCGCTAGATGGTAAAGTTCATGTTGCTATCATTGCTGCTGTGACAAAATAAAATATAACTCATCATGGAAAGAGATTTGACTTGAATTCGATGGGAGATGATTACCCTTTCTAAAATGGAGCAATGGCTTGTCTCAAATGGATATGGGTAGAATTCAGAGCTTGAAGCGTGCAGGTGTTATGAATCGTTTCAACACTCTGGGTTCTCTCAGAAGGGTTCGCAGTATACATGATTAATGCCTTGAATAAACGGATTTGTTTGAGAATCTCAACACTACTCATTGAGATGGCATTTTGTGCCTGCCGTTGTGAGTTATATGTAACACCGAATCAAGAATATGCGCTCACACAAGCTGCATCATCACGTATGTATTTAACGAATAACAGGCAGATGCAACGTATCCATGATACTAGATTGAACTGGACTGGAAGCAGAATACATACTGAGATTCGTAGATGTCACATTAGGTTTAGAATCCCTCTTTCAACATCTCCTTGGAAGCAGGGAGTGGAAACGCAGCCTGGCGACCAGATTTGGTTTTAGTTTAGTGTAGAGATGCAGCGTGAAAATAGGCCATTCGGCCAACCGAGTCTGCACCGACCAGCGAACCCCGCTCATAGACACCATCCTACACACGTTAACCTACAAACGTGCATGTCACTGAAGTGTGGGAGGAAATCGAAGATCTCAGAGAAAACCCGCGCAGTCTACGGGGAGCACCCGTAGTCACGATCGAATCCAGTTCGCTGGCCGTGCACCTTCATGGTACCGTGCCACCGTACAAAGTGCGGTCAAAGAATTGAGAGGTATACGTCTTTGATAATTGTGCAGACGTTGTCGAGAACGTTGGACAGGGTGTGTGTTGATAAGGCTTTGGTAGCGTGCTCTCGAGTTCGGGTGGATTGAAGTCCTCGGCTATTATGAACAATACCTCGTGCTTGGTGCTGCTGCTGCCGCCACCACCACCACCACCATCACAACAGGGCCAACAGCTGCAGTTGGCGCCCGGGCTGCCCATGGCCGACAGGAGTCCGTCCGCAGACTATTTCTCCGACCAGGACGTCGCCAGCAGCAGCGGCTCTGTGCCGCCCGTCTTCGAGCAGGGCCGGCGGTTGCCCATCTTCAGCAGCATCTCGGTGTCGGAATGAGGGGAATGGGGTGGAGGTGGAGGGCTACCGGCTACAGGGAGAACCGAGCTGGAGCCACCGTCTGCAGCGCCGGCTGCAACTCCAGGGCCGCCCCGCCAGCCCACGGCCACGCTGGACACCACTGGATAGGGACGAGGCATCCGGGAGGGGACGGAGACGGTCCAGCGGCAACTGCACAGCGCACGCAGCGCCGGAGAGCCAGTTACGGCCCCGACCATGGACGAAACTCATGCCAACACACAACGCAGCACCACCGTTGCCGAGACTGTTTATACTAAGTGACCTATGACCTGGGCATGCGCAGTCAGAATAACGAACTCGGTTATAGATCGTCCTCACTTATGTTAAGGCAGAAATAAATCGCAACGGAACAAACATTTAAATAATTATGCTTGTCTGTGAACTGGAATAAGTAACAAATTAATTAAATATATTGGAATATATTGTGGACGCCGCCAAATTGTGCACCTGGAACCAAGTTATTTATAATTTGCAACATTATGTTTTATACTTCCCTTGAAAACATAACCAATATAGTCACATCCCCAGCAAAGGCAATCGATATACGATATTGAGAGCAATTTACCTATTATTTAAGATAATACTGTCACAAAACGTGTTACTTTAAAGAGCAAGACGCCTCAAATAAAATGTCGGGCCGTATACTAAATATAATACAGAATCACAAACATCAGAGAAAATTGCAAAGTCATTACTGAATTCGTTTTCACCTCGGCCACAGCTAATAATGGTATATCTTTCATTCACTTGTTCTGCATTTTTTACATATCCGTCTCTTTCTCTCGAGAAGGAATAGGTATATGCTGCCTGTCTCGTGGAGTTCCACCAGCATTTTAATCCAGCATGTGCAGTTCTTTTTTGCACATTTATTTAGTTTAGCTTAGTTTAGTTTAGTTTAATTTAGTTTAATTTAGTTTAGTTTAGTTTAGTTCAGGTTAGTTGAGTTGGGTTGAGTTGAGTTTAATTTAGTGTAGTGTAATTTAGTGTAGTTTAGAGATACTGCGCGGAAACAGGGTCCTCGGCCCAACGAGTCCGCGCCGACCAGCGACCCCCACACATTAACACTACCTTACACACACTAGGGAAAATTTAAGACTGAAACATTGATGCCAAGCCAATTAATATACAAACCCGTACGTCTTTGGAGAGTGGGAGGAAACCGGAGATACCATAGAAAACCAACGCAAGTTACCGGGAGAACGCATAAACTCCGTTCCGATCGCACCCGTTGGTCTCTGTCGATATAAGGCAGCAACTCTCCCGCTGCGCTGCCGTGACTACCTAATTCCAGATTCAAATGTAAGGCACGAGACCTCCAGGACATTATGGAAGACGCGATCCATGTATGAAGTAAGCAACATCCATCTCTATTGCAATGCCTAACACTGCCCCGATGATTTACTGTAGATGTGACACAAATGAGAAAGTGAAATATGCAGAGAGAACATGTAGCTCACGTATCATTGAACGAAAAGGCTAGAAACTGATTAAGCCGGGCAAACATAGACGCTACCTATAGAAGGATAGGCCTTGTGCATGGGAGCAATTTGAATTTCATTTCGGAGTCACGTGAGTGACTTCGTGAAGAACCCGCCAGCACGCATGCGCGACATATCGTCGCTCGCATTGCAGTCGACGGCTGGAGAGGAGCGCGGCTCATCACCAGCCCTTCATAAGGGCCACTCAGGTAAGTACTAACAACCTTGAGTTGGTTGTTCTGTGTGAATAATTGTGTTTTCTTCCACAGAGACATGGACAGTAGGAAAAGTAAAGGCCGTAAAACTTCTGCAAGGAGTTGTCGGCAACCCAACCCGGAGCCCCCCTCCACGGCAGGAGGACGGGCCGGGAAAAAGGCGCGCAAGCCGGGGAGCCCTGTATTCACAGGATCCGGTTTACCGACGCAGCTATGCCCTAGCGGGGTACCTGCAGAACAATCAGTCGGTACAGCGCCGGAGCAGGTGCATCCTGACTCCATCTCTCTCTCACCCACTGGGTCGTTTGCAGAGACAAGTAAAAGGGATTCGCGTGCTGATGCACGGCCCTTCTCCCTGAGCCCTCTTGAAGGAGGCAGGGATACAATTCCACTACCTAGCCCTTCGCGGGTTGAGGTCTCACCAGGAGCCACTAGGAAGTGGTCTGGTGGATCAGGCAGGCCCGAGTCCACTGGCAGACCAAGGAGGGCCAGTGTCGACTCACCACCCAGGGGGACCAGGAGGAGTCACAAGGGTGGAGCCTCGCCTAGGTCACCGCTTCCCCCGCTGGGGGCAGGTCGGGACCGTACGCCGTCTGGGTCCAGATTTAGGACAGTCGGCAAGCCCGTGCGGACGTCGGGTCACCACGCTGCGGCGTCAGGTGCCGACCTCTCCCCACCCATGCCCTTCGAGGCAGCCGGGTCCAGCTCAGCGAAGAGGAGGCGCTCGAGCAGGTCCGCGCGGGAATCGCTCAGCTTCGCCGAGGCGGCTGGTAGCGACACATCATCACAGTACCGATATTACCTCGACGAGGTACGGACTGATGATCGAAGCCTCAGGAGTTCCTTCGGGCACGAGGCCTCTTACCTCCCACACCCGCCCGATGAAGGGCGCTTGGATCGTATGGAGAGGATATTGGAGCAAGTTCTACTCAATCAGAAACAGGACACACACAGCTCCAGGGGACTCATGGATATATCCCCGTCCCCATCTATGGACAACATAAGACCAGATGAGGAGGATATCCTGGTACATGCCCCAGCAGCACCTGAGGTCCCTCAGGAAGATCTGCTGGATGTGGCAGCCAAATTCGGGTTACCCGTATCGTCAGGACAACCCCTCAACATCAAACTGGCCGCAACCATAGATTATCTTACCAACCATCAATTGCAGGAGGAGGTCCTTGCGAAGGCCATGGAGAGACACAAGGCTCCAGGGAACTGCAATTCACTCCACGTGCCGATTGTGAACATGCCAATCTGGGGTAATATCAGCCCGGGCATCAGAGCGCAGGAAGTGAAACTGCAGAGGATTTTAAAACTGCTTACGTCTGGGATCACCGCTTTTGCAAAGTCGGTAGATGGGGTTGATCTAAGCACCGAACAGGAGGATGCTCTAGCTCTACTCTGCAATACGCAGTACGAGATCAACGCTTTCCGGAAGAGCATTATCAAACCTTCCTTGAATCCCAAATTTGCGGGACTATGCAGAGCACCTCCTACCCCCCCCCCCCCCACCTAGACAGCTGTTCGGGGAAGACCTCCCAAAGCAGGTCAAAGAGCTCGATGACCATGCGAAAACCATAGGTCTGATGAGACCACATTTTGTGGCCAGACCTTCGGCCAAGAAGACACCTTACTTCAGGCCACGAGGTCAGACCGATAGGCCAACAAGGACCTACGTTCCGGCACCTCCTCAATATCAACAGCCTCATCAGCCCAGGCCTTTTTTAGGACTAGGCCCTCAGCGGCCAGCATGGAAGATGCGGATTCCGCACCAACTACGAAACCCAGCGCCTCCACGTCCCACCAAAAATCCCAGGGACCGCCGATAACCATGAAGGTAAGGGGGGTCTGGGTTCCATGCACTTGCATGTCTAACCTCACGAGTTGGGGGCAGATTACGGGGATTTAAGGAGGCTTGGGAAACCATCACTTCAGATGAGTTTATCTTGCAAAGTATTCAGGGTTATGAAATTGAGTTTATTCATGGCCAATTGCCTCCACCCCAGCATATGCCGAATCGCAAATTTGCACTTTCCAAAAAAGAATTGGCAGAAGGCTATGCTGAAATCTTGAGTTTACAAGACAAAGGTGTGATAGAACGAACCACACATGAACCAGTTGAATTTGTGTCCAATATATTTACTAAAACTAAAAAAGACGGTGGATGCCGGGTCATTATAGATTTAACTCACTTGAATACCTTTGTAAAATACACCCATTTCAAAATGGACACATTTGAAACAGCCAAATCTTTGATTTCGGAGGGCTGCTTCATGGCATGCATTGATTTAAAAGATGCATACTATTCAGTATCCATTCGGAAACATCATAGGAAGTTCTTGAAGTTTACCTGGATGGATCAGCTTTGGCAATACAAAGCATTGCCCAATGGGCTTACTACAGCCCCCAGACTATTCACCAAACTACTCAAGCCAGTGTTATCTACACTGCGGAGACAAAATCATACGGTCATGGCCTATTTGGATGACATTCTGATAATTGGGCACACTCTGGAATTCGCAGAGTTGGCGGTTTCAGCCACAGTGGAAATTTTTCAACAAATGGGGTTTATAATCCATCCAGACAAATCAAAGTTCCTCCCCGCACAGATCATGGACTACTTGGGGTTCACAATAGACTCCAATCGCATGATCACCACCATCCCAACTAACAAAATTGGTGATGTGTTTCAAGCATGCAAGAACCTGGTCTGCGCCAGTATACCGTCTATCAGATTAACTGCCAGGGTAATTGGCAAAATTGTAGCAGTATTTCCAGCTGCTCAATATGGACCTTTACACTATCAGAATTTACAAAGGTCAAAAATAACAGCATTAAAACTAAATGCTGGACATTATGATAGACCCATGCAGTTGCCGGTTAAGGCAAAACTTGAGTTACTATGGTGGATTGGCAATATCCATAACTCTTTTAAACCCATCATTGTGCCTCGTCCAATGGTATACTTGCAAACAGATGCAAGCTCCCATGGCTGGGGAGCTACGGACAACAATAACAGTTGTGGAGGTAGATGGGATTCACGTGAAGCTACTTTGTTGTTAGCACAAGGGATAAACTATTTGGAGATGCTAGGAGCATTCCACGGACTAAGAGCCTATTGTTCAAACATGACTAACACTCATGTCCGTCTCCAAATAGACAATACCACTGCGGTGGCTTATCTGAATCATATGGGCGGTACCAGGTCAATTTCATGCAATGAATTGGCAAACACAATTTGGCTCTGGTGTATTCAACGGAATATTTGGATCTCAGCTACCTACTTGCCAGGTGAGCTCAATACAGTGGCGGACACCAGGTCACGGAAGTTCAATGACAACATCGAGTGGATGTTGAACCCCCAAATATTCACCAAAATTACAGCCAAATTTGGTAAACCGGATATTGACCTTTTTGCGTCACGGTTGAACCATCAGGTACCAACATACGTATCATGGGAGCCAGATCCTGGGGCAATGGCGATGGACGCATTCTCGCTAGACTGGGGGAAATGGTTCTTCTATGCCTTTCCTCCATTCTGCCTCATCAGTCGGGTATTGCGGAAAATCCAGCTCGATGCTGCCAAGGGCATCCTCATTATACCCGACTGGCCTACGCAATCATGGTATCCGGTGGTCCTTGGAATGATAAGTCAACCATGGGTCCTCTTGGAGGGTTGCCCACAATTGGTGACGAACCCTGCCACAGGGGAACCACACCCCTGCCATAGTCATTTGAATCTATTGGCTTGCAGGATCTGAACAGGCCACTACTTCAGTATGGTCTATCTTCAAGGACAATGGATACCATGGGAGCATCATGCAGGCAGTCCTCAAGACGGCAGTACTTATCGTACATCAGGAAATGGGAATCCTATTGTGGCCGCATGGACGTTGCATATGACTCCGTCTCCATCACAGATGTGCTGGAATTTCTTGCGGGGCTACACCATGATCAACATCTCAGCTATAGTGCCATCAATAGCGCCAGGAGTGCGCTCTCGTCCTACCTCAATATTGAGGTAGGATCCAATAAATTGGTCTCCAAACTTATGCGGGGGATATTTAATTCCAACCCGCCGAGGCCCCGTTACAACGTCACATGGGATATTGGCAAAGTGCTGACCCTGCTGAGAACATGGTCACCCATGACGGGGCTCGAATTGGACAAACTCACCCTGAAGGTGGTGATGTTGATGGCACTTACTTCAGCACAAAGGGTGCAAACGCTTCACAAGGCCAAGATCGACAGAATGATCTCTACCCCTGAACGGGTCACTTTCTTCATTGATGAATTGCTCAAGCAGCATAGACCTGGATTTACAGGGCTGCAGCTGGAGTTTCCAGCATACCCCGCTGATGCTAGGCTATGCATAGCCACCCATATCCGCCACTATATCAAAGTGACGAGGAAAATAAGGGGAATGGAGCAATACCTGTTCATCAGTCATAAAAAACCTCACCATAGAGTGACGGTGCAGACGATATCCCGATGGCTCAGGATCGTCTTGAACAAAGCAGGTATTGACACTGATGTTTTTAAATTCCATTCCACCAGGGCAGCATCAACATCAGCGGCAAAGGCCATGGAGGTGCCCATGGACCAGATACTTGCCACAGCGGGATGGGCCAGTGAAGCCACTTTTCAACGGTTTTACAATAAACCCGTCACCGTACCTGGAATGTTCGCAGGAGCCGTGCTGGATGCAGGCCGAGAACATACAGTTCCCCCTCAGTGAGGGGTCCTTTCTTGTTGTTATTAATAAATATTATTATTTTTTCAGAGAAACAGTGACGGAAATTGATTACTGCTGTCCACCTTTTCAGTAGCGTGTGTGATAGCATGGACGTTGTCCAGGGCGTGAAATCACAGAAGCTTTGAAGTCTTCACGAAGTCACTCACGTGACTCCGAAATGAAATAGTAAGATTAAACGAGAACTTACCAGTTTGAAGTTTGATCTTTATTTTATGAGGAGTTGCGATGAGGGATTTCGTGCCCTCCGCTCCCAACCCTCGATCATAAAGTCAACTGGTAACTAGAGTCTCTTTAATCTTACTATAACAAGTCATTTCTTGGCTTGGTTTTTCTGTGATTCCACACCGCGGCTTTGAAGTATGTCGCGCATGCGTGCTGGCGGGTTCTTCACGAAATCCCTCATCGCAACTCCTCATAAAATAAAGATCAAACTTCAAACTGGTAAGTTCTCGTTTAATCTTACTATTAAAGATAATTTGGACGAGGAAATTGAATGTTTTCTGGCCAAGTTTGCAGATATACGAAAATCAGTGAGGGGCAGGAAGTATGGAGAAGGTAGGGCTCTGCAAAAGGACTTAAGACAATGTGGGAGAGTGGGCAGAGAAGTGGTAGATGGAATAAAGTGTAGCAAAGTGTGGAGTCCTGCATTTTAGTAGTAGGAATAAAGACGTAGAGTATTTTTTAAATGGGGAGATAATCCATATATCGGAGGTGCAAAAGGACTTTATCGTGCTGATGACAAACGCAATGCTAGCATTTATTTCAAGAGGACTAGAAACGGAGATGTAATGCTGAGGCTTTATAAGGCACTGGTCCGGAGAGGGTCCAGAGGAAGTTTATGAAAATTGTTCCACGATTGATTGGGTTAACACATGATAAGCTTTTGACGGCAATGGGCCTCTGCTCGCTGGCTTTTACAAATATAAGGGGGGACGTCATTGAAACGTACCGAATAGTGAAAGTCTGGATCGAGTGGATGTGGAGGATACGCTTCCGCTAGTGGGAGAGACTTGGACCAGAGGGATACCCACAGAATTGAAGGACGTCGCTTTAGAAAGGAGATGAGGACGAGTGTTTCACATCCAAGTGTGGTGAACCTGTGGATTTCGTTACCACAGAAGACTGTGCAGGCCATCAATAGATGTTTCCAAGGCAGAGATAGATAGATTTTTGGTTAGTACGGGTGTCAGGGGTTATGGGGAGAACGACATGTAAACTAGCTTAGGATGGGTAGATAGATCTGCTAATATTGAATGGCGGAGTATACTTGAAGGGGCAAATGGCCTAATTCCCTTATGGACTTATAATGGCTCCTTGACACATGATTTAACTTATTTACGAACTCTGGAATAGCATGAGAATCAGGGACAACGTGATGACGTAAGGATAACACTCAAGGATAACGACGCAAGGGACCGTGCGTCGGGCCCAACGAGTAAAGTTTAGCAACGTATAGCGTGCAAAAATACAGTGATTATAAAGTATATCCGTTGATGTTGAAAAGCGGAATACGAGTCGCAAAATAAAATGGGCACAGGATAGGGAAGTAAAGGTGAAACAATTTTGCCTCGAAAATTACGAAACTGGTAGAGCTCAGAAAGAACTAAAGGGAAACATATTCGAGGGAAGCCTTTATAGGTTTCCGAACGGCAGCATTAAGTGAAGGCATGAAATAAATCGGAAATGGGAGACACCTGAAAGAAGGATGATACAATAATCATAGACACATAGGTAAACTGGACAAACGGGGATGCAGTAACGTGAGGATGAATTAATGGTATGCGCAGCACATGGATATCCCCATCAGATATCTGGACTCCAATGAGGGAGTGGGCTGCTTAGATCGGGTTCCGTGCAATGAAAAGTGGCTCGTTACTAATCTTCCAGCGACGGGATATTTAGCAAACAGTGAACACCCCATAAAAGATTGGTACAGATAATATTGAAAGTTATTGTCAATTCAAACCCGAAACAGAAATCTAAACAAAGAAAACTAGGAAAATTCAAGATGCAGAGACATAACCGTCTGTAAATACTGCAACCCTGAGCAGAACACATTCCTTGGGGAACTCACTCGGTGAGTCGGCATCTAGGGAGGGAAAATACAGACGAGGTATCGTGTTGGGACCCTTTTTCAGGCAGTGTGACATGAGACTTAAGCGGCTCCATATGTTTTTTTTTTCAAGCGTGCATTTGCTAATCAACAGCACGAGTATATTAAGCATCTTCGTGGAAGAAGGCATTCTGAATCTGTTTTCTGAATGGCCAAGGTCAGGTGCACCAGGCACACCAGGCGCAGTAGTGTGCGCTATATGGTAAAGTTCATGTTGCGACAATTGCTTCTGTAGCAAACTATATTACAACTCATCATGGAAAGAGATTTGACTTGTATTCGATGGCAAAGTATTTGCTTCTCATGAAGTGGACCAATATCTTGTCAGGTGATTTTCAAAGTGAAATGGGTAACATATGGACGTATATTGCTTGATGACTGAATATGAACATTCCTACAAGTGGCAAACGAAACCAAAACTTTCACCCAGTGATTGCAAACGATACACAATATTTAATTAAATATCAAATCAGGTTTGCTGTATGTCAGCGAAAAATACAAGGATAACCGTAGTTCATTTGGGCAGGTAAGAGAGTTAATTGAAAGGAAAATATCAGAGGAAAATGCATAACTTGTGAACTGAATGGCAGGTATTTTAAAAGAAAACCAAAATGCACTTTTTGCACTTCCATTCCCCATTATGAATGTGTGGATCATCTAGGTCATCCTTACTCAGAGACCGAATACACCCCACAACTCATTTACCCCCCATCCTCCGTCTGACACAACGTGTTCCGACCCTCAACAGCAGTTCGTTCACATTACTCAATTCAGTAGCATAGACATGGACATTAAGTTCAATGTATGCCTGCCCTTCCGTTGGTTGCGTTTGTTCCACACGCACCCGGAGCCACACCGGAGACTATATCTGAGTTGGATGGCAATAGCTGATCTGTAGCGCTTTCCCCGGAATACGGATGACTGCATTGGGGCTGCCACCTTCACCCGTGGAGAACACATTGATTTTATCAACATTGTCACGAACCCAGTCCAAGCACAACATACGTGTTTACATTAATTGTTTTATTACATATTCGGAAATCTTCCTTTATTACCTGCGATGGAATGTAGGTTTCTGTACAACATCGAATGAACATTACAGCTTCCACGATTATTTTACAAAGAAACAATTGAAATGAAATATTACTTGTGTTGAAAACCTGAATGTAAGCGGAGAACGGACTTCATGGCTAATCAATTCATTGAAGTAAGTCACGTTGTGTTACAAAGGCATGCAACCTATTGGAATACGTTTACAATGAGAGTAAATGTCCGCACGATCATGCTTTTCAATTCTTCTCTGAAGTTACGCTGCGATACTACATAAATTAATGTGTTTGTACAAGTACTCAGAAACCTTAGCATGTAGCCGACCTTTTCCGCAATGCTGAAAGAATTGGGGTAATTTGATTCTGTAAGTTTGTTGTCGGTGAAATGCACACAAACGAAGCACGCAAACGTTACCATCCACAGTAGGATAAAATTACCAGATATTGTAAGCAATAAAATGATTGATTTTTTTCGATTCTGTATCTCTGGATCGGTTTGATTTTTATCACTGTTCGTTCCTCGGAGTTTGTTCCTGACTCGGTTGGTCAATATAATATTCCTTACTGTCAAAGAATTAAACAGGACGATCAACAGAAATGGCAAAAATGGGGTAAAAATTGTTTCTAACCATTGGAATGCAATCCAAACGTCTGAGGTGTAGAAACCTGATTTCACAATACAAGACCACGGAGCTCCGTCAATTATTTCGCGAGGTTCATAAATAAAGTAGATTGGAATATCGCTGTCGCTGTAAGGCAATATTTTGAACGAATCGTCTGCAGACAAATTGCAACAAAACGATCAAAGGTAAAAGCGACAGTTAACCAGACAGAGCAATCAACAGAAATGTACACGAGACATAAGTTAAGTCTGCACACTGGAGTGTAATTCAAGAATGAATATGGAAGATGTACCATTTTAATATGATAATATTATTATAATATAATTAATAATTATAATTATAATATAATAATTTAACATAATTGTGCCGAGTATTAAGAACATTAGATCTGCTACTGCCATCCAATTCAGGTATAGTGTGATGCATTTGGAGAGACCGCACTTTCCTGATGATAGAATGAAAATGTCGCCAAATTAGCTGCAAAAAAGTAATGATATATAATTTAGACAAGATAACATGAATAATGGCAATGAAATTGTATGTTTGGTACAATATAACTTTATTCGTTCTTACTCTCTCTAAGTTTGTTCTTCAAACCCATGTAAAAAGCTTCCGAGTTATGAATCCGAAAGTCTGCGTGCTCGCTGCCAATTGATTATAAATTGCTCTGAAAATGCAGGTTTGCTGAAAGAACAATATATTCGTCGTATTTCTTTCTTTCGTTAGTTTCCGTGAAAATATTTTATATGATGGATGAAGAGTTAGAGGTTGAGGAGAAATTATATAAGTCTATTGAGCAGTAGATACCGTGGGATAGAGAATCATAAGGTCTTCTTGATCTGTGCAGAATTAGGCCATTCGGCCCATCGTTTATTCCGCAACTCAATCATCTGAGTAGATCTATATCTCCCGCCTAACCTCATTCTCCTCTCCATACCCCCTGATACCCGTACTAATCAAGAATGTATCTATCTCCGCCTGGGAAATATCAATTGACTTGACCTCCACAGCATTCTGTGGCAAATACTTACATGGATTTATCACCCTCTGACTAAATACATTCCCCCTCATCTTCCTAAAGGAACGACCTTTAATTCCAAGGCTATGACCTTTAAGTAAGTAAATAAGTAAGTTTATTGGCCAAGTATTCACATACAAGGAATGTGCCATGGTGCTCCACCCACAAGTAACAACATGACATACAGTGACAGTTACGAATGACTCAGAAAACACTAAACATTAATAATAATAAAACATTAATGTTAAAACACCATTGATCAAGCATGTGAACCAACAAAATACCAGATCAAAGGGAAAATTTGGATTTTTGGCTGTTGAGTAGAGCAACTACTCGTGGATAAAAACTGTTTTATGTCTGTCTGTGGCAGCTTTGACAGTCCGGAGTCGCCTTCCAGAGGGAAGTGATTCAAAGAGTTTATGGCCAGGGTGAGAGAGGTCAGAGATGATCTTGCCCGCTCGCTTCCCGCCCTTGCAATGTACAGTTCATCAATAAGGGGAAGGTGGCAGCCAATAACCTTCTCAGCCGATCGGACGATTCGCTGCAGCCTCCAGGTGTCGTGCTTGGTGGCTGAGCCCGACCAGACCATGATGGAGAAGGTGAGAACAGACTCTACGATGGCTTTATAGAATTGGACGATCATTGCCTGTGGCAGACTGTGTTTTCACAGCTGCCGCAGGAAGTACATCCTCTGTTGTGCATTTTTGACTGTGGGTCGATGGTACCCCCCCCCCCCCCCCCAATTAAGGTCCTTGGAGATGATGGCTCCCAGGAACATAAATGACTCCGCTCTGGTCCGCGATTCTGACACTAGTGGAAACATCCTGTCCACATCTGCTCTATCCAAGCCTTTCGCTATTCAGTAATAGCCCAAAACATTTATTTCCCAGAGTAGAAATGCCCAACACCACAGGGCATATCAATCGGGTGAAAGGAGGAACGTTTAATGCACATGTGCGGGGCGTTTAAGGGTGGTAGGGGCCATTAACACGTTGCCATGAGCGGTGGCGGAGGCAGATGCAACCATGGCGTTTAAGAAGCTTATTAAGCACATGAATATGCATGGCATAGGAGGATATGGATCCCTTACCGGCAGCTGAGACCAGTGGATCTAGGCAACATGTTTGGCGCAAACAGTGTGACCTGATGGTCCCTTCTTGTGATAATCTATGTTCTCTGTAAAAACGACGAATATATTTTAACCTGTGTATCACGCAACGCAATGTGGCAGATATGCAGCATTTTTACTTTCCGGTGGTTGTTCGCTTTCTAAAGAAAATCTGATTCTCCTACCAATCTGGATGTTAACGTTAAAAAATCCCGTCTCTTGGCATTGCTTAACTGAGTCTAAACTTGATGTTTTCACACTGGAGTGGGAGATTTCCTTCTGCAATGCCGTTTGAACAATTGGTTTTAAAATCGACACTAGAATCTACCAGGTGACATGTTGTGCTCAGCATGTAACCGGTAAATAATAACTTCTCAGGCATTGGATGCGACCTGTTATCCAACAGTCTAAAATTATAATTAAAACACAAACTACTTGAGCTATAACACCGGGATATGCGCTAAAATAAGACAACGAAGCCCAAAACCAAAGTATTAGATAACTAATTACATTAACTTACAATAAGTGTCTCCAAATGCAATTAAAAATATACCTATATATTAATTAACTGTTTTAAAAATCGAATCCTGTAGATGCAAGTATATTATTCGGGGTCTTCTTGATTGCACCTCTCTTCATTGGTGTTTCGTGGAGTTAGGCCCACAACACCTCGGTGCGGCTCAATAGTTGGTTCTGACGTCTCAGAAGAACCTTCCTCAACACCTGCTCTCACCAACTACGCGACCAGTATCTACTAAATAAAGGAAGCCGCAGCCAATTAGCTCTCTCTATCAGATGCAAAACAACTAGTTCAATCTTCCACTAAACCTAGCCCATCATTAAGATTGTAACATCACAAATATCTCCCTTGCATAAAACCGGATACATTTGCACAAACTACAATTAGAAATAAATACACATACTGCATGCCATACGTTTCCTTTCGGCCCCCAATCGACACTCTTCTTTCTCCACCAAATCCACCTACTGCCTTGCTCTGCTGCCTCTGACATTTGCTCTTCAGCCTGATGCAAACTCTGTCCGTGGATTTATAGCTCTCCAAATAGCGGCGTGGTTGATCTCGCTATGAAACCTCTACAACCCACCTATACTTGACGTACTCTTGCTCTCCATCCTTGTTGCTCAACGTCTGCAGCCAACTCCACATATCTAGGCATTTCCCTTCCATCCACAAAGTTCTCCCAAAGCACCTTCAGTTCTATAAAATACACTAACTGACCATAACTCTCTATCTTTCCTCAAACTAGTGGTAATTAATTCCTGCGGAACAACAAGATATCCTCCTAAATCTACCCGCTTCTCCCAATTATTGGCTCCCCGTAACTGGCTTGACTTATACCTATCTGCAAACATCCCTCCTGTGCCTTGCTCTCCGTCACGGACAAAATGAATCGCTACACTCCCAGTCCTGATGCCTACTGAATTCACCTGTACTCTCCTCCTCTCAATTGCTGCAGCTGTGTACTTCAATGCCTGGTTATGCCGCCAAGTATTCCGACCCTGAGAAAGACATGTCCTACATCCAGATAAATTGTGCCGCGACATTTCCACCTCTGAACACAAGGAACTCGCCGGGTCCCCACCTACCCATTGTCGAATGTTCTGTGGTGATGGCAACACATCATAAATAGCCGATAATGAAACAGCTAAACCTCCTCTTTTCTACGCTTTCGCAATTCATCCAATGTCCATGCTTAACCTGAGATACTGCCCATACACATCTCACTGCTTCCTCCTGACGACGTGCCTGCTCTACAACTAATTCCTCGTCTTTGTTGGACCAGCCTAATCCACAAGGGCTTCCCTGTGCTGAGCCCTAAGCCTCCTTGCTGCAACCTACCAAAAATATCTATATGCCTCAGAGCTGCTTGAACTTCTTCTACTGACTACTTTGGGTTACACTTCCTCCTTTTAGATACACTTGAGACCTGATTAGTAACTAAGCCATCCTTACTCCGTGATAATTACAACACTAACCTCACCTTAGCACCCCTAAACTCCACTGTTAGGCTAGACAATGGTAAATGGAGAATACCTTTCCCATATAAACCTTTCACTTAACAAAACTAATAATCGTTTATCTATTCCTGTCCTGAATCTCTTTCATTAAATTTGTCTGTGAAATCATTTGACATAGAGATACGTAAGCTCAGTGGAATAGTTATCTTTCAATAATGTGTTAATATTCAAACAATTTTTATTTCACGATTTGTGGTAACTATTCAGCTCAATTTTCACAGATAAATTCCTTGACAATGGAATCGATTAGAATAACGTACACAAGATTTGTGATCCCCATCCTTGTAGGTTTTGGAAAGGAAAAGCATTTAGCACAATGGCTTTTCAAAAACAATATTTCAGTTTATCCTACTTTAGAGATGCAGCAAGGACACATATTTTTCGACCAACCGAGTCCATACCAACGATCGATCACCCTTTCACACTACTATATTATTCCACTTTCACATCCACTCCCTCCAAACAAATGGACAATTTATAGAGGTCAATCAACCTGTATGGAGCAATAGGAGGACACCGGTAACAGGACGAACGTGCAGGCTGTATAATGACAGCAACCGATGTCAGGATCGAACCCTGCTCCCTGGAGCTGTAAGACAGAGGCTGTACCCTCTCCCCCCCCCCCTTTTATTCACAAACCTTCCATACCAGCTTGACGCTCATATTTAGCCTTTTTATATTGGGAATATTGTAAATCTCTTAACCCATGCTTTCAACAGTAACATTAGATGATCTTAGGTTATTTGCAACAAATCGTTGTATTGCAATCTTGTTTCAGTTTATGAAACGTGAAATGAAGGGATGTGACGAATCAACAGTTTTGACCTTCAGCACTCTAGTGTGAATGTCAACAGCACTATATTACGCTATATTATTAAAAATAATACTATTCCTAAAGAACTGTGCTTAAGTGTGTCTCAACAATTTTCCAAAATTGTCCAAAATGTAGCAATGTTACAAAATTTTGAGATTTAAAAAATCAAGTCTGCAATTTATCCCATCAGATAAAGCATAAAAATAAGTTTAATTTGACACCTAATTTACTTTCATATCTTCAGTATTAAGAAAGTTACGGCCATTTTCATACTCGGAAATTAGCATCTTGCTCCCCATTGCCTTTCAATTGACTTAACTCAAAAGCTGTGATCTGGAAAAGATAAAAGCCCATTAATTTCTTAAAAATTAAGAGAACTCAATGAAATGTTCAGTTATTATAGATTGAAGAATTCTGAAACAAATATTAAACAATCATACTTGGATTACCTGAAATTAAAGCAGATAATTAGTTAGTTATCTAATTGTAGCTAATTACAAAATTCAATGAGTAGATCTAAACATCTATCCATTTCTTAAGAAATGATAAACTTTTTTTAAATTGCCTAAGTGTCCAAATAATATTCACACAATAATCCACAATATAACATACTTTTAAAATCTTTTTCATGTATTTCTGGGCCAAATGGAAGGAATTTAGTGTTTAATGCCTGTAAATTAATGGCCATTTAAATCAACTAGCGAGTGGGTTTTAGTGGAATGCGGTGGATTGGAACGTTGCGGTTAGCCGTGAAGTCGGGAGGAAAAATACTGTTTGTTCATACATTTTTTTGGACCCCATTTCGCAACATAAAAATATTATTAAAGCCTCCCGAAAAACCAACTTTTAATATAAAAATAAACTACCTTTTTTCCTCCCCTACGGAAAATCCTTCTGGTTGTCCGCGCTCACGGCTTTTGAAGGTGATTTTTAATTACTCTAGTTAATAAATAATTTAGAGTAATTTAAAAATACCTTCATTGATGAAATGTCGGAGCGATTTTTCTTCCGCAACGAAATCGCCCGACATTCATCGATTATCCCAGTCTGTCGAAAAACGGCACTTTAAGCCCGCCCCCCTCTGAAAGGCGCCAAAGTCGCGCACACGGGGAGCGGCAGAACTGCAGCGCCGCTAAAGGTAAGTTTTGCAACATACCTACAAAATGGGGTGTTTTTTTAGATATTGGAGATGGTTGTGACAAAAATTGCAGTATGATCGTGATCGATTGGCCAAATACGCTGAGGAATGGTTGATGTAATTTAACGCAGAGTAACGTGAGGTGTTGCATTTATGGGACGTTTGATATGAGTACGACCTACACCGTGAATGGATGGGCTGTGGGTAGTTTTGTAGGGCATAGGGATCTGGAAGTACAGGTGCATAGCTCCTTGAAATTGGATTCGCAGGTAGGCTTTGAGGCCATCAGCCACGGTATTGAGTATAGAATTTGAGAGGTCTTGGTGCAGTTGTATAAGGCTTTGTTGATACCGCATTTAGAGTATTGTGTTCAGTTCTGGGCACCGTGTTATAGGAAATACGTTGTCAACCTGGAAAGGGTACAGAGAATATTTATGAGAATGTTGCCAGGTCTAGAGAGACGCACTAGAGGCAGAGTTTGAGCGGTTTGTGTTTCTATTCCTTGGAGTGGAGGATGAGGGGCGATCCTGTAAAGGTGTATAAGATTATGAGAGGAATAGATTGGGTTGATGCCCAGAGTCTCTTGCCCAGAGTAAGTGAATCGTGGACCAGAGGAAAGTGAAGGGGGAAAGATTTAATAGGAATGTAGGAGGTAACTATTTCACACGAAGGGTGGTGAATGTAAGGAACGAGCTGCCAGAGGAGGTAGTTGAAGCAGGGACTATCCCAACAATTAAGAAACAGTTACACAGGTACATAGATAGGAATGGATCAGTGGGATATTGACCAAATGCTGGCAGATGAGACGAGTGAAGTTGGAACATGTTGGCCGGTGTGGACAAGTTGGGCCGAAGAACCCGTTGCCAGAATGACTCTATGATTTGATATTTCTAATAGTGAATACAATAATATTCGTGTCGAAATTTCTTCTGAAAAAATCAAACTGTTTTACGTTCATGCCTTACTATATGATATTACAATTGATCGAACTGTTTTCACGTACATCAAGGTACATCATAATTTTCTTTATCTAAAGGATGTGAACTTGCGTGACGTTGAGCAGAGTTTGGGGTAGCGGTTCTGTCCAGATTTTTGTGAAATAAGCTATGGCCTTTATTTGTTGAGAGTAAAGCTAGGCTTTCTTCTTCAATTATCAAGACATATTTTGCCGTTAGTGCTGAATTTACACCAATGGTCCAATTCGTGATAGCTTAAACCATTTGTTATAAATATCGCCTACGCTTAAATGGAATTGGAACCAACGCCTTTTGGAATTCAACACAGTTCAATCTTGCCATTACAACACAATGTCTAGCATGTCTAACGAATGCGCCCAAATACCACGTAAGAGAAGTAATGGAATGAGAAGTAATGGAATGACAAATAAAAGCAGCATTTTTCTAGATTAATTTCGTTGTGGTCCAAACCGTTCATGTATAAATGTTTCCACCTGCTGACGACATAATCGATGATAAAGTAAATTGATTGCATCTCACGGCAAAGGTTTCCAATTGGTCTGCTGCAATATATTGTTTCCAGGCTACCAAATTATCAACAAATTAACGCAACCGATAAGCAGACAGATTAGTAATATTTTGTTATATATGGAATGCCAAAAAAAATTAAGAAGTATATATTTTTCGTTCTATGCAGGATTAATTCAAATATCAAAAGAGATATATGCATTAGACATGGATGCACATAAATGCATGTAACTAACGGACATCTGAAGGATACTGCATTTCCATAGAGGGACAATTATAAAGAGGGATGAGATTATGCAGCAAACATCTTTTTTTAAACTACTCACCCATTGGCTTATTTGCAGTGAAAAACCGGCACATCGTTTCCATGTTAATTTTCAAAACCTTCAACACAAAAGATCGCTTGGCGGATCCCAAGGACAAGTAATATGCGTCATATGTCATGCCCGATATGATTGAATGATGCTAGCGTACCTCAATAGCAATAGCCATAAAGTTGCAAATTCAGACGTGTCTCAGGGTGTAACCATCATTTCGTCACCAGCGAACTGCGAGTAGATAATGGCCAAACGCAAGCTTTCGTTTTAAGTCAATTCTCGCGTAAACGATGCACATTCACGCCTCTGCAATTTCATCGTTAATAAATATGTAGGTTTGGATTCAATGCAATAACGTCGTATTTTCCTGATGGAACAAAGTCCCATTTTGGCTTAATTTCCTGATAATGCCGGCAGGTTTGCAATGCCATACCGTGCAATAACGTCCATTGCCAATTGCTTCAGCCCAAAAGAGTGTTGTGTTCTCATCTCCCTATTCCACCAAATCGGTTTACAGCGCGCTTGAATATCTACTTAAAGGTATTTCAATCCAAATACATCCATGACGTACCTGTTTTGAAGTGCATTCGTGATAATACCCTTTTAAACGAAAGAAAGGCTTTATTTACCAATCAATGCTGATCGAAAGACAACATATCCCTATATTTTACGCAAGTTCCCGCAAACTATTCAAATATCCTGGGTGTAATGGCTGGGGGTGTTACACTGAACTGATCGACCAGAACATTGCGAAATAATTACGTCCCTGCAAAAAAACATCATAGGGTAATTGGACTACCACTCATACGTATTTGTATTCAAATTTGACTTTCACTCCGAGTTATTCACGTCGTCGTCTCAAATGCATGAACAATTATTTCCAAACAGTAAATCAATTATAACCATGCCTTACCAGGAATTCCAATTACCGCAAACATAGGATAGAAAATATATTCTACCAGGACAATGACAGGCAGATCCATAATCGTGGAGTAGCTACGTGTGTGGTTAGTTCAACAGAAACCCGGATCTCCTGCTTTCGATTGACGCTATAAATATATCCCAAGGATATCCCAAGGGTGAATAGAAGAAAACAGACCCATTGCATTGACGTATTGCCTTTCACAAAATTAAACGCCAGCTTTATTTTCTTTGGACAATATTATTCTGGTGCGTTGTGCAATTAACACTCTGGCACATAGCTCAATTAGTGAAACGTGAGTAATGAAGAAATCATGTTTTTGCACATTTGCTGCATATTGCTGAATAAATGCCCCCTCTGTTCTTGAAGCAGCTTTCACTTCGTTATGTGCTCGATGTTTATCCGCATTTTCCGTGTTATCACTGCCGACATAAGTTCCATACAGTGATCTCAGAACAATTGTCGGGCTATACGTAGTAATGCAGAATGATCCGTGCGCTCACTCAGTCGGTTGAACTGTTTTTAAAAAACTGCGAGGGTAATTGTATTTCTTCAGCTAATTACGAGGCTCCGTACTTATTAAACGTTCTTTAAAATAATTTTGAAATTAATAAATACACTGTTATTCTTGAACCTATTCTCTGTTGCTTTTTAAGCAATGCGATTACCAGTATCCTGAAAACAAATCATACTTTTACATTGCAGGCATGCAAAGCAACACCGATGATTGTAAACGAAAAGTCGCAGTGTAACGTCTCCAGTGTGATCCATACAGATGCACATTTTGATAGTGGGAGATTCAAATTTAACGGAGCTATTCGACATATTTGTGTAAACAATTGCCCGCTCTTACATGTCAGACGATCAATGGACATATATGATCTTCTTATGGATCACAGAGTCTCTTGTCCAGAATAGGTGAATCGTGGACCAGTTTAACCTGAAGGGGATAAAGTTTAACAAGAATATGAGGGATGACTTTTTCACACAAACGGCGGTGGGTGTGTGGAATAAGCTGCTAGAGGAGGCAGTTGAGGCAGGGACTATCTCAAAGTTTAAGAACATGTTAGACAGGTAAATGAGCAGGCCAGGTTTGGATGAATGGAGGTAAACACGCGGGCAGATGGGAATTTTGTCGCTGGGCACGTGGACCCGTGTGGGCAAGTTGCACCGAAGCTCCTGTTTCGAAGCTGTGTCACTCTATGACTCTATGAATCTATGACACAGCCTTCTGCGCCAACAATACGTGAGGCTTGACGTGATTTCTATTGTCCTGAATAGACAATGTATCTTCACATTCAGTATGCCTGTAAATAGTTATAAAGAGAAGACAGTCGTTTGTCAGCATTCCATTGAGGCATGCAGCAAATAAGTGCTTTTTTGAACCTACATCAATAATTTTGCTGGCAACAACCTCAAAGCATGTTACTGTCGGAAGTTACCGGAAACAGACAGATACTGAAAATTTGAATTAGGGTTAGGGCTAGGCTTGCAGTGATTGACTTCTGTCTGTTATGTGTTTCTTTGGCCTGTTATTCTCATTGTATACGTGATGGTCTAGGGTAGATCCCTAACTCAATGTAATTTATTGCGGTGTTGGTTGGAGCTGTTCAATGATACAATTGTTTCTAAATTATCACTTGTACCAAATTAAAATGAAGTTATGTTATTACATGCAGATCAGCAGGACTATCACGATATATGAGCGACATCACCCGGTTAGTACAGAGTGTGTAGTACAGCCCAATGATTGCACATGGCTGAAGCGCCATTTTGGCGCTATTTCACAGTCCCAGTTGCAGCTGTCCGTAAAGGCCCTGTACGTAAAGGCCCTTTAGAAACTGGTTAGCTGAGTGGCGCCACCCGCAGCCGATTTTGAGGGCGAGAAAAGTAAGACCTTCCTAATGTTCTTACCGAAATATTTGTCCACCGTTCGCCGCCGTTGCTTACTCCCTCCATCCTTCCTTCCTATTCACTGTCTTCATTGGCTCACAGAGGCCGGGCTCGCTGGATTACCGTCTACAGGGATGTTTTCTGTTCAGCAGCAGGCGATCCAGGCCCGATTTTGAACCCGCCGCATGCCGGGAGACATTTCCGCCGCGCGTGGCCCGCCGGGAGACTGTTCCCAAAATAGGCCATGTTTCATCCTCATAAGAAGGTCACGATGGCGCATCTCTAGATGTTGGTGAAGGTCTGTGTGCCTTCAAATAAAACAGGCAGGTGTGCTCTGTTGGTCATTGCTTTGATGTGGCTGGCCTGGGCCAAATTGCTGGCAATATTTATTCCTGGGAACTTGATATTTATTCTTACAAACTTGATATTTATTCCTGGGAAATTGGAGTAGGCTCGGTGATGAACATAGGACGTGTTCATCCTCCCGCCTGCTTAAGTCAATGACCAACTCTGTCCTCCTGATCAGTTAAGGTTGTTTTACTGACAGAATACAGATGATTGTTGCCCTACTTCTAACATTTTCTCTCATTATAGTGAATCAATATTGTCGACACCAATTGGATCGGTGAACAACAGATCAATTTGGCATTGTATGTCGTTACAGTTGTTGGTGTACAAGAAGACGTGAAAGGGACTGAATGAACACCACTGAGTATCGCTGATGTATAGTACCATGGTGGAGGAATTTGTAAACTACTCATGTCTGCCGCACAGGAAGCATTGAAGACGCTTTAGATGGAGACCCTAAAGCCAAGGTTCAAAAGTTTACGGCTGAGATCATTCTTTACTATGGTGTTGCCAATGAACCCGTATTACCGAATATCATTTCAACACAAATGTTGCTGTTATCAAGGGGATCAGAAGCTGGATGGATTGCAAGAGAGATGGGATGATCCATAAACCATTTTGTGGGAAATTACAGGGAGTAAAGATTATCCTTCAGAGCGGTGTAGACGTGGACTATTACCAATCGTTGAATTAACTCTATAATGGTTGATGTTAAATGTGCTGGGCGGCATTTCTGATACAGGGTGCTTTGTTTTTACTTAGTGACTGGACTGATGCAAGTTTCCTTGAAGCAGATGGGGTTGAAGTGATATGTTAATAATGACAGCGAAGACTGTGCCAATATATTGTCGCACGATATCAGAACTCACCCAGGTATTCCCTCCGCGCTAGCAGCTTCCCCTAAGTTTACGTGTCTGGAAGGATATTTGACTTCCATCACGATGTAAGGGGCAGACGCTGCAAGGTGGAAGTGTGTTCACTTGGCACCCTCGTGATTAAATTGGGCATCAAGCTTGCTATGGAAATCTCTTCTTGCATCATTGCAGAGATGATGATTGGGCCTTTGTACACTGGAGGATCACTGGTCCTGAAATCCTCGGATCTGGACATTAACAGTGCGTAAATTTCCCTCCACATCAGAGATTGTTGGTTAAGATAGATGTAAACTGTGGTTGATAAACCGGAATCGACAGATTATTACTGGATGAAATGGAGCAATACTGAGATGTACTCGTTCAAGCTGCATCAAATGGTCTTAATCACGTTCCAGCCCAGTGACTTGACACACTCTGGAAATGGACGCTGGGCATCTTCACACCGCTACTACATTACACTTTACTTTGGTGTCTCATGCTCCAATCACTATCTGCAAGTCGACAGCAGACACCCCAACAGATGCCCAGACTGGCCGAAAGGAGGGAAAGGAAATGAGCGATTGACATCCTTTAATGTTGTAGAGCAGTGATCAAGAGTTTTACCATCCCCCGTGGCGCAAGGACGTTCGGATTGCATTGATAATATACGTTTATTTTAAGCTTCATTGAAGTCAGCGGTGATACTTAACAGCATCTCCGCATTCTCAGTCTGAAAGCAATGGACCATCCTATATAACACGTCCAGTGCTGCGTCGGCTTTGACTTGTGATGGTTGGTGGACTGCGGAAAAGATAGTTGAAGTGAATTCCCACGGTAGATAAAAAGGGACGGGATATTCAGAACGGCTATTCCTGGCCAGAGTGGGATCCTCAACGTGCACTAAGAAGCACTGGCCAAAAGGAGAAGCCGCAGCCTTTCTCTTCGGCGCTGCCATACAATACGTGGGTAAAACCTCGGTTTGTATGGCAGGGTCAGCTCACTTAGAGTGAGCAACAGAGAACACAGGGACCCATAAATTCGCTTTGAAACGGCAGGCTTGTTCAAGCTTGTCGAGTGAGACTGGATGTTAGCGAGATCTATGCGGGCAGCATGGATGCGGCGCACTATTCGTCGTCCATTCAGCTATAAAACATTGTGAAAGAAAGGTAGCCATGATAAGTCACTGAATCCAGTGCGGTATCCGGTCTAATGTTTCATCCCAACATTCGTTGATTGACAGAATTCCAACCTTTCTACATCTTTATCAATAAAACATATCTATTTTTACATTGAGAAAAATAAAAAAAATATCTCTGATACGATGATGACTTCGTTTGATTGATTTCGTTTGATTGGTATAGCGAGCCTTGCAAAATAATCGGAATGGTCCACTCCCTTTATCACACAATAAAGGCGATTTTTTTTATTGCCACTGTTTAAGACAATAGTGGTGCACTGTGTCATGAACATTTTAGCACGCACGCTCAGGAAATATACTGCTTGATAAAAAGGCTTTCAATGCTTATTTATGGGAGACGTGCGCTCGTGTCGATGAGCATGGGTTTGTATGTGGATGTGCAGGGAATGGAGAAATATAGATCACTTGCAAGCAGATGGCATTAGTTTACTTTGGGAACAACTTCGGCACAAACATTGTGAGCCTGCGCTTAGCTGTTTTATGTTTTATAATCAATAGATGTTGTGGACATCTGGCATGCTCTCTGCAACACTACAAAGTTGTAAATTCCATAAATGCTGTACAATGGTATATTTTGGGGCTTGGGTGTGTTTTTCTTTGCACTAACATCTCTCTGTGGTACGTTTATATGGATTGATTATATTCATGTGTACTGTAATTTGAGTGGATGGCACGCACATACGTTTTTTTCACAGAATGTTTGATTGATCGATTGATTGATTTGGTCTACATATTTGTCTAATCGGCCACCTTAAGTTTATTTCTCCCAAATGCTTTATCGTCCTCACAATGGCCGTGGGATTACACCTTCCCAATTAGTGAAACATTTTGTTTCAACTGCAAATGTATTCTATCTTAATCGTCAAAAATGAGTAACCTATCGATTTTGGCCCTGACCTGTATTTCCTGCTTGACGATAAAAGATACACAATAAATACATTACTAATGCACACATTTATTGAATTATTAGTGCCACAATTGCAAACTGGTACTGATTTAGTCAAGCCAAGAATGATAAATAGAAAACATGCAACAAAGCAACATTGACAACTGGTATTTTAAACGATCAGTTAAAATACAATTTTAATTCTCCGTTGAGAGATTTGCGGGTTCTGCAAAAACAGTATCCAGTGGCTGATGGTTTCGCCGACGGCGTACAAAACGACCCTGGTAAGTTATGTAACTTTATATGAAGTCAACGCGCTTCTCAATGCAGTTATCGATTATGCTTGCAGAAAATTTGCCACAATTGCGTCAGATGTATAATGTCAAATACGTATGTTACTGGTTCTCTGTTGTGTTGTACATTCCAATTTGTTTGTCTGCCAATTAGATGTAGGCTGGTTGGAGTACGGTTGATGCTAACCTGATGCATTCACGGTAGCAACATGCAAAGTAACAGCAACTAATCCAGTCAATTACTAGTAGTGGTAATGGGTATCTCCTTTATGGTTGATGCTGCTTCATCTAAGTGCAATGTTTCCACCAAACGGCCTCATCATTCCACAATGTTTCTCCTGCCTATATTACGTCACGTGGTCCTACCCAACGGAAGTGGACACCAGACCTTTCCGGAGAATTTCATACATGACCTGACTTCTGCCCTTTGACATTTTAGATTCAAGAGTCGAGGGTGTTTTATTTCATACGTCATATGTCCCAGATAGAGCAATGACATTCTTACTTGCTGCAGCACAACAGAATATGCAAATATAGTATAATGGCAGATTATTATATCGTTCATGAGATCGTTCCCTGCAGCCTCTTAGGTGAAAACATGGGGTGAGGAGAGTGTGTCGTTTTACACATGGGAGCTCTCCACGAGACATTCAAAACCTTTAGAAAGATAAATCTTCACAACACAGTATTTTGAATAATAGTTTCTTTATTGTCGAAGCAAAACAGTAAGGTCTTCATCCAACCTGCTTCTTTAACTCGTGCTCTTTAATATTCGTCAAACTCCAGCATATTGCTTAGAAACGTTAGAAAACTCTGCATGGTCGAAAGATATTCCTTCTCCATGCATCCTCCGAAATAAACTAAAAAGCAAACAGCTTCTGCGCAAAAATCTCAGCAGCAGACACGCCTCCGACTACGTAATAATCCCACCCACATAATTACAGGCACACACAATTTAAATGGAAATGCCATAATTTATGACACACAAAATTAAGCCAAATGGCCACTACACATAGTATGATATGACAAACGAGAGAGAGAGAAGAACCGTTCAGTGTTTCTATACACATACTAACAACACACCCATATATACATATATATACATACATATATATATATATATATATATATATACATACGGACATATATACATACACATATACTCAAAAAACATACAGAACAGTGTAACAATAATGTCCTACAGTGCAACAATAATGATTGTAGCCCATTGTTGTATGATAATAGACTATTATGAGGTTGTAGTGTTTAAAAGGCTGATGGCTGTGGGGAAGTAGCTGATCCTAAACCTGGATGTTACGAGTTTCAGGCTCCTGCACCTTCTTCGCAATGGCAGTGATGCAATGAGTGTGAGGCCAGGACGGTGTGTGTTTCTGATGTTGTTAGCTACATTTTTCTGGCAGCGGCTCTGATATATACCTTCAATTGTGGGGAGGTCAGAGCCGGTGATGGACTAAGCAGTGTTTTCAACTTTTTGTTGTGTTTTCCGCACTCGGACGTTCAAGTTGCCGAACCAGACAATGACGCAACTAGTCAATATGTTCTCGACTGTGCACGTGTAGAAGCTCAAGAGAATCCTGTTTGTCATACCGTATTTCCGTAATCGTCTCAGGACATAGAGGCGCTGATGTGCTTTCCTTATAATTGCATCAGTGTGCTGGGTCCAAGGAAGATTTTCGGAAATATGCACGCCGAAGAATTTGATGTTTTTGACACTTTCCACCATCATCCCATTGATGTGAACGGGATTGTGAGTCCTCATCCTTCCTCTTCAATAAGTACTTGCTCATTTTCCCCAATCCTTGATCGTTTGCTGATCAATTACTTTTGTACATAAATTCGTGCAATCGCTAGTCTAACTCCAGGTTGTAGCTGTAAACTATTTTCTTTCCATTACATACCCTGCTCTTTCCGTTATCAAAGATTTAGGTATGTTTAGTTTAGTTTAGTTCAGTTTACTTTAGAGTCCGCACTGCCCAGAGATCCCCACATATAAACACAACCCTACGTACACCAGGGACGATTTGTATATTATACCAAGTACACAAACCAAAGTCAATTAACCTACACATTTGTACGTCTGTGGAGTGTGAGAAAAAAACCGCAGTTCTCGGAGAAAAGCCGTACGGTCACGGGGAAAACGAACAAACTCCGTACAGAGAGCACCCATACTGGGGATCGAACCTGGGTCTCCGGCGCTGTAAGGGAGCAACTCAACCGCTGCGCCACCATGGCACCAACCGTTAATGGCTGAACCTGTCATCAGCTCACAGGTATTAACCCAGTTCCTTTAGTTGGCGTTGCTCTCAATGTCATCAGAAGGGCTGGGATAACCTTAAACCACTCGTGTTGGTTGTCGGTCAGGTATTTAGTTAGACGGTGCTTTAGTGTCCTGTGTATTCAATACGCAAATCCTGTGGTGGATGATGGGGAAGATGAAATCGCTGTTGAAATCCTAACAAGGCGCCATCTTCCTTCATCACCTCCATGTGAAATTATTTCTCTGGGCAAATTCCATCCGAAGTGGGAAGCGTTGCCTAAATATTACTTATTCGGTTCCATGCTGTGCTACTGGATGTAATAGCATGGCATGGGTAAGCCGTTAACCAGTGGATAAGTTGGTCAATCGGCACTAAACAATATCTTTATTTTCGAGAGCAAAGGAAGAGCTTGCATCATGTATCTGTACATGTTGGTCAGTAGGCAACACACATTCTTCCATTTGGCTCGTCAACTCGCAAATGAGTCTCCCTGCTTCGTAGAGTCGTATTTTACATTAGTCCCATCAGTGCAATGGGTTCTGAGACTTTCAATGATCATGTTAAACAATTTAGTGCTTGCGCACATTAGTTTAGCAAGTCTGCATTTGCCTAATTGAATAATAATCACCGGGCTTCATTGTCGCCATGTTTTTGTTTTACTACTGCTGTTCAGTATTCTTTCTCATTATCATATTGCAAATGGAAGGGATTATTTTAATCTGAGCGTCCCAGTGCGGAGAGCAAGTTAATACCTGCTGGATGTTTGCAAATGCCGAAATTTGTTTATACTCCCAGTCTACTAGCTCTCACGACTGTTTACCTCCACTACAGAGTTCCCTCGAATCATTTGTTATTATGATAGCTACAGACGTAATCGACCAGCTCGGTCGACCATCACCGCTTACCCCGTTATTTGCATTTCACCCGAGACATGCAAATCCTCAGCTCATGCACATAGGAGATTGTGCGGAACAGGAAATGTAGCAGCTTGCTTGCACATAACAAGGCCAACACACTGAGTGGACTATAATGTTACAGCAAAACAAACCTTCCCGAAATATTTCAAAAACTTAAAATGGGAAATCACAATTGTGAGCAATACAGCGGGTGATGCCACCAGCAGTAGCTGCCTCGACAACAGTCTGTCTGGTCTTTCGTCTGTTCTTGATATTTTAAGTATGCGTTAAAAGTATGCTTTGGTGTTTCTTGGCTTGTTTATGTCGGGAAAGAAGTTGGGAGGAAGCTTTTTATCAATTTCTTACCTCGACTAAGACGCGGCCTAACATCGAGGACTTGGCGGCCGTTCCTGTAGACCGACCCGGCGCTCCAAACCGCAGGAGTCTGCGGGACTTCAACATCGTACAACTTGTGATCCATTAGCCAGGGATCGAAGCTCCAACTGAGGGGCCTGTGGACTTTAACATCTTGAAGTCCGCGGTCTCTGGTAAGAAGAGGCCGACTCGAGAGCTCCATGCCGCGGGAAGAGTTTCAACCGGCCTGACGCGGGTGCTTCGATTACCCCGACGGGGGCTTCGATCGTCGGTTGGGGGGAGATTTGATCGCCCCGACTGCGGATGGTTTGATAGCCCCGACCGCGAGGGAACAACAGGAAGAAGATTAAACTTTATTGCCTTCCATCACAGTGAGGAATGTGGAATCAACTGTGATGGATGCTTATGTAAACTTTTAATTTATGTGGTTGTGTGTCTTGTTGCTTTTCACTTAGTATGGTTGTATGGTAACTCACATTTCACTGTACCTTAACTGGTACATGTGACGATAAACTGACCTTGATACCTTGAAACCCTTAATATCTTTAAACCTATCGGAAATATATTATTTTTGAGAAATGCAATAATGAAAGGTATTCGCCATTTGTTTGAATCTACCTCCCATACTACCAATTTCAAATTCTTAGTAGAAATAAGTGCATTCATCATAATTTCCCCAAATGTCAATGCTTTCTGTACACTAACACTATGTTCGCACAAGTGTTGGGAATGGGCTTAAGCGAATGTTACTTCATTTGAGGTGAATGTTCTCAGACACATGCTAACTTGATTTCCTTTATTCCGACATTCACCTGGTTTCTTCGAGCCCAGATGTCCTTGTCTCACCGTGTCTCTCCACAACGTCAGCTTAACGTTGAATAGATATTCAGCTAACATCAGCGCGATGCCAATATTAGTCAAAGTTCCCGCTCCATCCATTCAGGATGTCTCCTTCAGGCATTGACACACACAGGCCAATCCTGTTCTCTCATTTCTCTCAGTCGCACTCCACGTAATCACGCGAGATATGACATATGCCTCTTTCCCAGAAGCCTTTGCAACTTCTAGCTAGGCGCCAAACATCTCCTTTCCTGAGCAAGATTTGATATATATTTCCAGTTTTCTGTGCAAGAGAATGTGATCCCCTGTGAAAATTAAATAAACACAAATGCAAAAGGACTGAACTGCTATCGTTGTTATTTCAGAACACAGTTCGCAAGTGTGACCAGAAGCGTCTAGATAGCTGTCCCATGCTCTCATCCGCTTGTTACACCGGATATTCGATCTCTTGGCTGCGTACGCCCCTGAAGGAGCAGGATTCAACAAATTCAAATGTTTTCCAGGTTGCATCGGAAGAAGTCAAGACCGATGACATTTCAATCAACACAAAAACTCAGCTCTGCTTTCATCCACAGTTGAGGCTGTCTGACATGTGTGTTTCAATAATGGTTATTTATTTGTGCACTGCTACAACTATAGTTTACATCTCAGAGGCTCGTTCCTTTTCTATATGCCTTTGTCTTCACTGAATTATGTCCGCACCCCCACCCCCTCAGAGCGTGTGATTAACAAGCCAATGTCACCACAATGGAAATTAATATCATTTATATTTTCCATTACCCTTGGCGCCCGACAGCGTACAGAAGAGATGTTTTTAATTCTGTCTATAATGCTCGTGTTATCACAAATCATATTATAGTGATTTGAACCATTGCCTGCACGGGATGAAAGGTAATGGACCTCAAGTGTCGTTGTCGTCACGAATGGGTTCAGTAAACTGAAGCAAATGCACTATTTTAAGTGCATTTGAAGAATGCACTATCTGAAGAAGGGTCTCGACCCGAAACGTCGCCTATCTCCTTCACTCCTTAGATGCTGCTGCACCCGCTGAGTTTCTCCAGCTTTTTGTGTAACCCTCGATTCTCCAGCATCTGCAGTTCCTTCTTTAGCACTATTTTAATTATTTTGTATCAGGTTTCAAAATTCGCACTTTGTTTGTTTCTTGATGACTGAATATCTAACGTCAGGTAACCCTTGCTCTCTCACCCCCCCCCCCCCTTCCCAGTCCTCTCACTATTCCCACTATCTCCGCCCACTTTATTTCTTTATCCTACCCCCTCCCCGACATCATTCTGAAGAAGGGTCTCGACCTGAAACGACGCAATTCCTTCTCTCAACAGATGCTGCCTCACCAGCTGAGTTTCTCAACTATTTTGTGTCTACCTGCAAAAATAATCGATTCGAAGAAATTGTGGAAATAGATACCGAGGCCAATGCCCATGCATGTTACTGATTTATATGTGTGCCTTTCGTTCACGTACATTTACTTTTTCGGATAAAGTTCGCCTTGTGCGTGTGCATATATTGGTAGTAACAATAAAGGGACTTGAAATGACACGCTTCAGTTCGTCTCTGAAGTGTCTCTGAGAAATCGCATAAATGTACAAGTACTCAAGCATCTTAGCATATAGCCACTTTTTTCGGCAATGGTGAAAGAGGCGTTGTAATCCGTTTCCAAAAATTGAGTACCTGTAAGCTGCACACATATGAAGAACACAAGGTTTAACATCCAAAGGAAAATAAAGTTGCCAGATATTGCAACGAGTAAAATGATCGATTTCCTTCGGTTTTCTGACTCTCGATCAGCCTCGCACGTCTCTCGATTACTCCCTCGGAGCTTGCTCCTGACTCTGTTGGCCAGGATAATATGCTTTATGGTCAAGGCATTGAATAGAAGGATCAGCGCAAATGGTGTAAATGGGGTTAAAATAGTTTCAAACCATAAAAACGCGATCCAGGTGGGTGATGTGTAGAAGGTTGCTTTTACATCACAGGACCATGGCACATTATTAATGATTTCCCGAGGTTCAAATATAAAGTAGATTGGAATATTTTGTAAAATGCTTACAAGAAACGTCGCTGTTATAACCTTCACTGCAGTCTTGGTGGTACAATATTTTGTACGTAAAGACTGGCCATATATAGCAACAAATCGATCGAATGTAAAAGTGACAGTCAGCCAGACAGAACAATCAAGCGAAATATAACTCAGTTCAATAGCAAGACTACAAATAGGGGTATAATTTAGGAATGAATGTGGAAAATATGCTTCTTTAATCTCGTAGAGAATTATATCGAAAATCAAAACCATCAAGCCAGCTCCTGCCATTGATATAAGGTATCGGGTGACGCATCTGGAGAGACCGCATTTGCCAGAGGACAGGATGAGCATTGCCATCCAATGTGCTGCAAACAAACAGATGAATCTACATTAGGAGGAAGAAATATCCTACGACATACATGTTCATTTGCTTCAATTGTGGCTTTGGAATAAACCTATGAGGTAATGTAGAGTTATGTATATATATATAATATTCTTTTATATGTATCATATTTATTATTGCACATGAACAGATAAGTATACCACCCTTAGAGGCTCGGATCCCTATCACTGGCTGACAGGCCATGAGTTGCGATCCGACAGTATCATGGCTGACAACAGGATCTAATCAGTTGATATCGGTTTGGCTATTCGAACCTTGTCAACTTACTCCCAATAAAGACAGGCACTCTAGCCAGAGGAAAGAGGGAGCGGTTGAGAGAAGCAGCAAGCGAGAAAGAGGGCGATGCAAGAACGAAGAGTGACAGAGATTAAATGAGAGAATATGGGACGCATCCCAGCTTGCTGTGTTATCCTGTCGCGGGTTCCAGGAACCCGAGACACACGTAGAAAAACGCAAGACCACCAGCGCCAGTGTTTGGTCAGGCTGGGCTTACGGGAAGAAACCCAAGAAAGCCAGCGACTCTCCTGAGGCTAGGACTGTGTGACCGGGGCAAACCAGAGACCACAGCACCTATTCCTGCCCGCGGATAACGAGGGACTGCGCACACACGCACAGGCAAATCCTGTCCCGCTAGTACATACATACACATATATAACACACAACATATAACATATATACACACACAAACACACACACAAACACACAAATACACAAATAGACAAACACACACACACCCACACACCCACACACACACACACACACACACACACACACACACACACACACACACACACACACACACACACACACACACACACACGCACACATTCACACACATTCACGCACACACACACATTCACACACATTCACACACACATTCACACACACATTCACACCCACACAAACACGCGACACAAACACATATTCGCGTGTTCATGTGTGTGTGTGTGTATGTGTGTGTGTGTGTGTGTGTGTGTGTGTGTGTGTGTGTGTGTGTGTGTGTGTGTGTGTGTGTGTGTGTGTGTGTGTGTGTGTGTGTGTGTTTCTGTCATTGATTGATTATCTTTCAACCAAGCATTTTAACCTTTGCGATGGTTCTATAAGAAAGGCGTGTGTGCTGTTTTTCTATGTCTACCAAACGACATATTTTTGGTCCGGTCCGATTATTTTCAATTCAAAAGGGCTGTTGATCACCTAATGACCTGTCCTGCCCTGGTTCGACTTCCCAAAATACAACTGATTGCACTTCTCCATATTAATCTCCATTAAACATTCCTCCGCCCATTTACCCAAATTATTAAAATCTTAGTGTAATTTTTTATCACCATTTTGACAACCGCCTACTTTAACATCCAATTCAGTGTCATGTGCAACCTTACTCATAATGTATTTTACATTCTTATCAAAATGTTATTATAATTATAAACAAAATGGGTTCAGTACCAATTCCGAAGGCTCGCCATCAGAGAAAGTCCTTCCTGTCCGATAAACACGTTTCTGCCATCACCCTCTTCTTCCTTCCATGAAGCCAATACACTATTCCTCTTGCTAATTCTCCTGGGATCCATGGGATCTATCCTTCCAAGGCAGCCTACAATGCGGACCCTTATCAAATTTCTAGCTAAAGTTCATACACTCAACGTCCACGTTACACTCCTCAACCTTTTTTGTTTCTCCTTCCCAAATATTTAAATCGGATTATTTCGACACCATCTCCCACGTACAAAAATGCTGACTACCCATAATCAGCCAAGTGCATATATTCCGTACACTCTCCAGTAACCTGCCCACGATAGTATTAGCAGTCTATAGTTCAATGCTTACCTTTGTAGTCCTTCTTGAACAAATACATAACATTAGCCACACTCCAGACTTCACAACTTCACACGTAACTAACAATGATTCATATATGTCAGTCAGAGCGTCTGCTAATTATGTTCCTACTTCCCAGAGTGTCCTCCGATATATATGACCAGGCACAAGAGATTTATCTACCTTCATTCGCCTTAAGACGGTCGACTATCTACCTTCATTCGCCTTAACACTTCCTCTACTGCAATACTGCCTATCCTCAAGATACTTCCATTAACTGTCCAAATATCCCCAAGCTTCGTGCCTTTATCCTTGGTCAAAACAGAGGGGAAATACACATCGCAGTTAGGCAAGTCAGGAACATATATCCCTATGACTCTCTGTTCATAAATAGTTCAGCGGCCCCATATTTACAGTTGATGTCTGACTTCTATTTAACTCCCTAAAATGTATCACCGCGGACATGTCAGAATTCAATGAGACGATTCTCCATTCGGATTTCACTCATATCTATGTGCTGTGACATGGATAGGTCATGGCTTTCGAAGTGTCTCAACAGTCTGAAACGTGCTCAATTGTCATATGTACCGCCAACGGAATAAGGACATTAATAATTGCAGCATCCCAACGTGGCCAAAAAGGCAATACTTAAAAATAATAGAAAATTATTAAAGAAAAAACAGTAACACAATAACCGTGATACTAATGAAAAACACCACAGTCCTTCGTGCAACATGAGAAAGTCCAAAGATGCTCAAGCTGCTGAGGTTAGTGCTGTGAAGCTAATCTTGAACCTCGTGGTCACGCTTTCACGCTCTGAATGTCGGAGGGAAATGAGAGCGTGGCCAGAATGGCGTGAGACTTTGGCGACACCTGATATATTTTTCTAAGGCAGTGCTTCCTATAGATCCCTTGGATGGTGATGCATTGGATCTTGCATTTGTGATGATATGGACCGTGTCTGCCATTCTCAATAACCTCCATCATTCCCGGACGTTCAAGTTGCCTAATGAGCTCGTGATGCAACACATATGTCTAATACCACAGACATGTTGTGCAAATGATTGTCTTATCTGATCCCTTTATCTCACACTTCTTGCATTTTCATGTCTGGCTTTTGTTCAATCATCTGCCAATCAAAATCACCCGGTCTATCTGAAAAGTAGAACTAATTTATGAATATTTTGATTCATAGAGTATATTCAAGCATAATTAATTTATCCCCATCTGTCCGCATAACAGAAACTAACCTATTTAAATGGATCATGGGGGCCACATGATTTTTTATTGGGCAATGGTAAGATTTGAAAGAACACACATAATGCAGTTTCTGACGAACAATGCATTGAGCACAACCGACGATGAATAACGAAATGCATTTGCGGAATTTCTGCAAATACGGAACATAGCTTCAATTCAGATTTATATGATTTGTTATTCTGCAACAAGGCCCATATAAGTGTAAAACAATTTATATCTGCAGTAGTGTAGTATTATATAAAATAAGCTAACTTCGTATAGGCGTAAACATCACAGATTGGAATCTTGAAACAGGTAAAATAGATTTAGAGATTTCCTATTGTGCTTGTTACTTTTTATCTAAGTCATTTGGACATAGTTTGGGTGGATTTCAAACACTTCAGTACAGTATCTGTTTTAGAAATTGCAACATATTCTGGATTTTTTCAAGACTAACGGGCACTCAACCCGTGACAATTTATCGTTTTAGTTAATTCCCACAAGGATCAAGAAAGTATATGTCCTCACTGGTGGGAAAATTTTCTTTGGAATGAATCATAACCCTGATGAGCTGCACCTAATATTACTCGTCATTCTATTTGTTTCAAAGTCAGTAGTTAAAGGATACAATCACGTGATATTAATGAGTTACCAGAGGCTTCTGATCTGTATAAGTAAAGCATTATTTTGAGGTTCAGGCAGATTAACGGGCGGAGCAGCATCTCATCTCTTAAAATATGGAGACCTCAGTCATTATACAGATTGGAAGAATTTACTACCCTATTCTTGGAATAATTGGTGTGCCTGGTAAGCTATTTTAAATATTTATTCCGTGCAATATATACTATTCCGGCTTCAATCCACTTGTCCATTGAATTGAACCATTGATTTTGGTGTCCAAATGTCCAACTCCAAATGAACACATATGTCGGGAAGTTGCGTTCAATTGATCAAAGTGAGATGATATAAAATTAGTTGAATTAATTGAAATAGACAGATGTATTGTTCCTTGTGTGACGAATTCATTTTAATGGCTTGTTTGTGGACAAGCAAATTACTCCCAACATACACCTGACGGCTGCTGAGACACGGAAGGTATTGTATGCGTCCTCATACTTGTTTTAATGCAAATAATGGATGCTCCGTCACCTCCGGTAAACTTATAACGCAACGTGGGCACTTTTATATCACTGCATTCACCTAAAATTCAAGGACTTCTCAAACCAGCAACAGACCTGTCTGACTGGCTGTATTCCAAAGAGCTGGAACAATGATATCGCACCTAGTCCACGAGGTTGCACATCAAGATACTAACCAGAATGCAAGACCGCTTCGATATCAATGTTGTTCCACTGTTAACAGGATTGGAGCAAATTACCTCCTCTTTCTCATCCAGTCGGATTTTGGCTTCCGCCGAGAATAATGTGCAAGACGCTCTTTCAACGAAATGCTTTAAGCCAACAAAAACAGTCATTTGTTGTCGCATCATCAAGCACAACCGACAAGAAATCTTTTAGTGCAACTTCAAGCGCTTGTTCAAGCCACACCACTACTATGGGTTGAGATCTATAGGCGATATTTATCAGATGATCACATGACGATATCTTTGCAGTAGATGCGGTCTTGACATTATGTGATGTAGGCATAGAGTCATAGAGTGATACAGTGTGGAAATAGGCCATTCGGCCCAACTTGCCCACCCCGGCCAGCAATGTCCCACTTGCGTGCGCTTGGTCCATGACCCTACTAACCTGTCCTATCCATGTACCTGTCTAACTGCTTCTTAAACGATGGTATTGTCTCAACTACCTCCTCTGGCAGCTTGTTCCGTACACCCACCAACCTTTGTGTGAAAAAAGTTATCATTCGGATTCCAATTAAATATTATTCCCCTCACCTTGAACCTCTCTCCTCTATTCCTCGATTAACCTACTCTGAGAAAGAGACTCTGTGCATCTACCCGATCTATTTTTCGCATGATGTTGGGCACCTCTATAAGATCACCTTTATGCTTCTGCGCTTCATGGAATATGGACCCAGCCGACTTAACCTCTCCCTATAGCTCACAACCTGTAGTCTTGGCAACACCCCCCTAAATATTTTCTGAACCCTTTGAAGGTTGACAATATATTTCCCAGAACGTGGTGCCCAGAACTGAATACAATATTCTAAACGCAATCTTACCAACGTCGTAAACAATTGTTACATGACCTCCCAACTTATATTCTCAATACTCTGACTGGTGAAGGCCAAAGTGTCAAAAGCCTTATTGACCACCTTATCTTCCTGCGACACGACCTGCTAGGACATTTTCAACGTAGGGTTTTGTTTAAACTTTGTGTTTGGATCTGGCAAAACAATTTTCAATTGTTAAGTATCACCCCCTTCCCCCCTCCCCACTCGTGTGTCCCAACTACTAGCGCAACGATTTTGCCTAGTATCCCGACGCTCTCTCCTCCTTTTTCGCCAATTCTGTTCCTTTGCACATCACCCTTCAATTGGCTTTATATTTCATTCTTCTCTAGTTATCTGACACCCTTTTGTTTTCACCTATCAATTGTCAATTGGGAAGATTTGTCCTGCTCCCACCTCCCTTTACCAGCTTTCCATTTCATACTACAATCAGTCTAAAGACGGGCCCTGATCCTAAATGTCGCCAATCCATTCCCGCTCCGCATGCCCCGCTGAGTTGTGCAAACACTTTTACCTTCTTATTGTGAGTTTTCATGTTTGGCTCGCCCAAAAGGTTAAGGCCGATGGGATCCATGGTAACCTGGGAAATTTGATAAAACGAGGATTTGCAGCAAGACGGTGGTGCTGGGTTGTTTTTCTGATTTGAAGGTTGTCGCTGGCGGAACATCTTATGGATCATTTAAAGCCGCGTTGATGTTTATGACATGCGAGTTGGATCTGGAAATGAGAGTTGTACAAATAGAAGCATAGGTAATCAAATTTGAAGATCACATATTTGTTGCGTGGATAATTGTTTTTAAGCGCCAGCATGATATTGGTCGTGTAGGAAATTAGGTGGGAGCGATGTAATTAAGTGCACGGTCGTACATAACCATGTACGAAGACACAGTAAGTTGCAGAGTTTATCAATATTTTTAAGGTGCTTAACCTGGCCGGCCACCCATGCCTGCTCCCCAAACCAGGATTTTCCTGCATTTGTAATTACTATTGGAAACCATAGACTGAAGGCACGGCCACTATGGCCTCCATTCCTCAATACGTTAAAGTATTTTTTACTTATAATTATATTTGAATTACATAAAACGAATTCAAATAGACATAAATAGGCCCAGTGGCGCGGGTAGTAGAGCTGCTGCCTGGTTATTCCAGAGACCCGGGTAAATTCTGACCTCGGCTGCTGCATACAGTATGTGGAGTTTTCATATTGTCCGTCTTATCGCGTGGCTCATCTAAGATGCTCCTGTTTCCTCCTATATCCAAATACGTGCGGATTTGTAAGTAAATTGGTTTCATCTAAAATTGGTTACAATGAATAGTGAGTGGAAGTGAAAGTGGGACCGGGTGATGGATGATTTGCGTGGGAGGGCCGGAGGGCCTGTTCCCATGCCTGTTTTTATGCATTTCCGAAACATTTTTTAGAATATTAAAATAATTAGTTACTTAGCACACATTCATCATCTGGAAAGAGAAAAATCTAGAAGCATTAAAGGGCGAATAACATTCTAAACTGCAGTAACTTTCTCCAATTATTGATGCTGGTGCTGAATTTTGCGTGCAGTATTCATATGTTAGCTATCACTAGCGGGGAGTACCGTGTATAATGTGATCTTGAATTCAAACATCTCCTCGGATAATTTCAACCAAAAACCCAAACTGCGGGATTAACTGAGGCTGCATCTCTGGAGAATATGGATACATTCTGGATGAAGGGGTGGTAAATTGGATTAGTAAGTATGCAGATGATACCAAGATAGGGGGTGTTGTGGATAATGAACAGGATTTCTAAAGTCTACAGAGTGATTTAGGCCAGTTGGAAAAATGGGCTGAAAGATGGCAGATGGAGTTTAATGCTGATAAATGTGAGGTGCTACACCTTGGCAGGACAAATCAAAATAGGACGTACATGGTAAACGGTAGGGATTTGAAGAATACAGTTGAACAGAGGGATCTGGGAATAACCGTGCATAGTTCCTTGAAGGTGGAATCTCATATAGATAGGGTGGTAAAGAAAGCTTTTGGTATGCTAGCCTTTATAAATCAGAGCATTGAGTATAGAAGCTGGGATGTAATGTTAAAATTGTACAAGGCGTTGGTGAGACCAAATCTGGAGTATGGTGTACAATTTTGGTCGCCCAATTATAGGAAGGATGTCAACAAAATAGAGAGGTTACAGAGGAGATTTACTAGAATGTTGCCTGGGTTTCAACAGCTAAGTTACAGAGATAGGTTGAATAAGTTAGGTCTTTATTCTCTGCAGCGCAGAAGGTTAAGGGGGGACTTGATGGAGGTCTTTAAAATGATGAGAGGGATAGACAGAGTTAATGTGGACAAGCTTTTCCCTTTGATAATAGGGAAAATTCAAACAAGAGGACATGACTTTAGAATTAAGGGACAGAGGTTTAGGGGTAACATGAGGGGGAACTTCTTTACTCAGAGAGTGGTAGCGGTGTGGAATGAGCTTCCAGTGGAAGTGGTGGCGGCAGGTTCGTTGGTATCATTTAAAAATAAATTGGATAGGCATATGGATGAGAAGGGTATGGAGGGTTATGGTATGAGTGCAGGCAGGTGGGACTAAGGGAAAAAAGTTGTTCGGCATGGACTTGAAGGGCCGAGATGGCCTGTTTCCGTGCTGTAATTGTTATATGGTTATATGGTTATTCCCTCATCATGTATTACACATACTGTAAACAGCTCGATTGTAATCAAATATTGCCTTTCTGCTGACATGATTGTACGCAATAAAATGTCTTTCACCTTACCACGGTACACGTGAAAATAAACGAAACGGAACTGGATGAGTGGGGTGTTGGGTCGGGACCCTTATTCAGAAGGTTTACAACAGAGGAGGAGGGAGAGGAAATGAAAGCGAGAAAAGAGGAAGGGCACGGTCGAGCATGGGTGTTAACAGGAAGAACAGAAGCGCCTCATATCAAATAAAATTATTAATATGCATTTGTATTTGTGCAGCTAATTTATTGGCGATCGTCACCTTCTTCCGAGGAAACTGCGGTCTCTCCAAATCCGTCACTCGTTATCTGCTAGGAATGGCTGTCGCTGACTTGATGGTTATTACATTTGTTGTAATTTTATATGAGATTATTAATGCATATTTTCCACATTCTTTCTTCAATCACACCACTATTTGCAAATGTATTTTAACAATTATTTTTATTTCCCTGGACTGTTCAGTGTGGCTCACTGTGGCTTTTACTTTCGACCGATTTATTGCTATTTGCCACCAAATGCTCCGAGCAAAATATTGCACTGAAAAGAATGTGTCTGTAGTGATAGCGGTGGTGTTTTGTACAAGTATTGTGGAAAACATTCCGTACTATTTTATATACGAACCTCGGGAGGTAGTTAATGGCGTTGAGTGGTCGTGCTATGTAAAATCAAGCTTCTACACATTACCCATTTGGGCGGCATTTCTGTGGCTGGAAACAATTTTGAGCCCATTTGCACCATATGTGTTGATCTTGCTGCTTAATTCCCTGACCATCAGACACATTATACTGGCTAACCGAGTGAGGAGCGGACTACGTGCAAACAACAATACTGCGAAGCACACTGACCCAGAGATGGAGAACCGCAGAAAATCCATCGTTTTGCTACTTGCCATATCTGGCAGCTTTATTCTCTTGTGGATGGTTAATTTGATATGTTACATCTACGTGCAATTTACTAACATGCAATTTTTGGAAGCAAGTTACAATGACCCCTTCAGTATTGCTGAGTTATCAGGGTACATGTTAAATTCATTGAGCTCTTGCACGAACACCTTTATTTATGCTGCATCCCAGAGAAAATTCAGAGAGGAACTGAAACACGTGATCAAATGGCCCATGGCTCTTGTTGCCAAAGTAACCAACTACATTAAATGATACACCGAATGCTTTTCCAACTTACCAATATAATTGCGTGGAATAATATTGAAGAAAATTGAGTGGGAGTGCGTGAAGGCAAGGTGCACCAAATGCACCAAATGTCTCGGGAAGTTGGGTAAACCTCCACAGAGTACACAATTAGAATGAAACTACTTATGGGATTGATTTATTTTCAGTTATGTGTACAGATGTATGGATGGGGAAGGGTTATAGGGTGATTGGCCAAATAGAGTCAGAGAAGTGGAAAGCACGGAAACGGGCTGCTTAACCAAACTCGTCCCTGCTGATCAATATCCCGCATCTAAACCAGTCACTATTGCCCGCGTATCGCCAATATCCCTGTAACTATTTACTGCCCATCCTCCTGTCCAAGCGCATTTTTAAAGTTGTTATAGTACCTGCGTCAACTACCTCCTGCGGCAGCTCGTTCGTATACCCAGCGCACTCTGAGTGAAAATATTGTCGCTCAGGTTCCTATTATTTCTCTTCTCAACTTAAACGTATGAACGTTTGGTTCTTGATTCCCCTCCTCTGAATATAAGACTCTGTGCATTCTCTCTGTCGTTTTCACTCAGGATTTTATCCACCAATAAGAAAATCCCTCAGCATACTACGTTGCAAGGACAACCTCTTGGTGCAGTTCTTATAACGGTACTACACACTCTTTCCAACAGAATAAACTCGTTTCTGTAGCAAGTTGATCACAACTGAACTCGAAACGCAGTCTCAACTACGCAGCGTAAGGCGGCACCATATCATCCAAACTTTGTTCAACACCCTGACCGATGAAGGCCAAATGTACCAAAAGCCTAATTTACCACTAGAAAATGCCATTTACACCCTATAATGCATAGTGGTACACGAATCTGGAAACAATTTAAAAAGGCTTTAAAATTGGATAATATACCACGCTGTCTCTCTATTGCAAACAATCCCTTATTCAAACCTTCCATGCTGGATAAAGGTTTCACACAATAGAAAAATTATGGAATTAAAAAGATGGAACATCTTTAAAGAAAGGCACTTATCTTTTATTTCAGGAGTTAAAACAGATTTATGGACTACACTCAAATATTTTTTTCGATATCTACAACTCAGAGATTATGCTAAATTAAATACTCAAGATTATAGGAATAGGGACCCAGAAATCCTTGATGAATGTTTGAATAAGCATCCTAATACAGAAAAACTAACAACTTATATGTCTAATATCCTTTTAGATAACGAGGTCCCATCGACGGAATCACATAGACATACATGGGAAAATGAATTAAGCCAACCCATAACGAAAGATATTTGGGTCAAAAATTTACAATATATACATCAATGTTCGTTAAATGCCAGACATGCTTTAATACAATTTAAAGTATTACACAGATTACATTACTCAAAAGTAAAACTGAATAGAATCTTTCCACATGTCTCTCCAATCTGCGATAAATGTCAGCATCTAGAGGCTAACTTAACACATACTTTTGCAAATTGTATCAAAATGAAACACTTCTGGATTGAGATTTTTAGAATAACTTCTGAAGTTATTAATACTAAATTGGATCCGGACTCAAAACGAATAATACTTGGAATATAAGAACAACGTTTAACACTTACAACAAGCCAAATAAATTTCCTAGGTTACAGTATAATAATCGGGAAGAAATTAATATTACAATTTTGGAAAGGCACTATAACCCCGCCAATTAAAATGTGGATTATGGAAAAGTCGGAGACCCTACACCTAGAAAGAATCAGATTTGCCTTAATGGACAAACAATAACCTTTTGTTTGAATATGGTCTTCTTTCATCGATTATTTGAAAGGGTAGATTGGTTCGGCAAGGGAACCTAACTGAAAATTGGACTCAGGAACAGATGAAAAGTTATACTCTATATTCCTTGATCTTATCTCCAATGATGTATTAATGGTAAATTATTCCATTCCTTATGATTTTTAATTTAATTTATTTTTTTCTCTTTTTTCCTCTCTCTTTCTTTTTTATTACTCTTGTTCTATATATATTTAAAACTATTAGAGGCAGAATGATTCAATTGATAATATTAATAATGTATGATTAATGTACACGAAATATTTCTACCATAATATGTGTTTGCCAATTTATTGTTTACCTCTAATAAAAAATATATTTAAACAAAAAAGAAAATTACATTTACAAGACATTGGTCAGATACGTGGCTAAGAAAGGTATCTGGGCAAAACCCAGGCAGGTGGGATTAGCATAGAGCCGGCAAGTTGGGCAAAGGTCCTGTCTTCGTGTTGTATGACTCTAAATGGGACTAGCCCGACGTGCCAACTAGGTCAGTGTGGATGAGATGAGCCGAAGGGCATATTTCCGAGTAAAGAAGCGCTATGATTATGATTGAATTACTCTATCTAGGCGTCCAGCCCTCAGCGCGGATGTAAATCCCAATTTCCCGTGGTTATTCAAGCTCTTCCTCGAACCAGCGCAGCTCTGTGGGACAAAAAGAGCTGCAAGTCTCACAACATCTATCAATGCAGAGAGGCCAGCGGTGCTTCAATGATGCGAGGTTTTCGGCGGGGAGTTCAAAGGACTGCTGAACTGTATGGCATTTAACGACTCATTAGTGTAAAATATGAGTTGTTCTAAATATCTTTGATAATCAGGAACACTAACCTTTGTCATTTTCTGTATTTTGTGAAAGGGTGTAGCCCCGCTCTTAGATCCAGAGGGAGTGGACCGCCTTAGGAATAATATTATATTAAACACACATTTTAAATAGAATTATGATGCATTGGAAGTTAACCAGTTAACCCATTCTAAATATGCTCGTTTATTCCACTAAGCAACAAATATGTCTGTAAATAAATTTAGAAACATAGAAAATAGGTGCAGGAGGAGGCCATTTGGCCCATCCACCCAGCACCGACATTCATTATGATATTGGCTGGTCGTCCACAATCAGTATCTCGTGCCTGTCTTCACCTCATATACCTTGATTCAGCTAGGCCCAAGAGTTCTATCTATCTCACTTTTTAAAATTAATCCAGTGAATTGGCCTCCACTGCCTTTCACAAATTCACAACTCTGTGGGTAAAATCGTTTTTTCTCATCTCAGTTTTGAATGGCCTCCCCTTTATTCCTATTCTCTGCCCCCCTGGTTCTGAACTCCCCCAACATTAGGAACATTTTTCCTGCATGTAGCTTGTCCAATCCTTATGATTTTATATGTTTGTATAAGATCCCCCCACATCCTTCTGAATTCCAGTGAATACAAGCCCAGTCCTTCCAATCTTTCCTCATATGATAGGATTAACCTCGTGAACCGACGCTGCAGCCTCTCAATAGCATGGATGTCCTTCCTCAAATTAGAAGACCAACACTGCACACATTATTCCAGATGTGGTCTCACCAGGACCCTGTACAACTACATAAGGACCTCTTTACTCCTATACACAAATCCTCTCTTTGTCAAGGCCAACATGCCATTAGCTTTCTTCACTGCCAACTGTACCTGCATGTTTACTTTCAGTGACTCGTGTACTCAGCTCTCGTTGCACTCCCTTTTTCCTAATCTGACACCATTGAGATAATAATCTGCTTACTTGTTAATGCCGCCAAAGTGGATAACCTCACAAGTATCCTGCATCTGCAAAGCATCTACCATGAATCTTCCCACTCACTCAACCTGTCCAGGTCATCCTGCAACGTCCTAGCTTCCTCTTACCAATTCACACTTCCACCCAGCAATATGTAATCTGCAAACTTGCACGTGTAACTCTTAATTTCATCATCTAAATCATTAATATATATTGTCAATCGTTGCGGCCCTTGTACCGAGCCTTGCGGCACTCCTCTCGCCTCTGCCGCCCATTCTGACAGGGACCCGTTTACTCCTACTCTTTGTTTCCTGTCTTCCAACCAATTCTCTATCTATGTCAATGCACTACACCCAATGCGTTGTGCTCTAATTTTGCCCACTAATCTCCTGTGAGGGAACATATGAGAGGCTTTCAAGAAGTCCAGATACACCACATCCACTGGCTCTCCTTCATCTATTTTACTTGTCACATCCTCAAAAATGTCCAGAAGGTTCGTCAAGCATGATTTCCCTTTCATAAATCCATGCTGACTTGGACCAATCCTTTTAGTGCTATCCAAATAACCGTAATTACGTCTTAAATAATTGACACCCGCATCTTTCCCACCACCGAAGTCAAGCTAACTGGTCTGTAATTCCCCGTTTTCTCTCGCTCCTTTCTTGGAAAGTGGAAGAACATTAGGCACCCTCCAGTCCACAGGAACTGATCCTGAATATATAGAACATTGGAAAATAATCACCAATGCGTCCAAGATTTGTAGAGCTATCTCATCGAGTACCCAGGGATGCAGATCATCAGGCCCTGGGGATTTATAAGCCTTCAGTCCCATCAGTCGACACAATACTATTTCTCGCCTAAAGCAAATTTCATTCAGTTCCTCTGTCTCCCTAGATCCCCTGTCCTCTAGTACATCTTGGAGATTGTTTGTGGCTTCCTTAGTGAAAACAGAACTAAAGTACCTGTTCAACTCTTCTGCTATTTCGTTGTTTGTTCCGCATAATTATTTCACCCGTTTCCGCCTTCAAGGTACCCACATTTGTCTTTATTAATCGTTTTCTCTTAACATACCTAAATAAGCTTTTACTGTCCTTCTTTATATTCTTAGCCAGCTTACCTTTTCACCCCGTGTTGCCCTTTTTGTTACCTTCTGATGCCCTTTGAAAGTTTCCCTATCCCCTGGCTTTCTGCTACTCTTTGCTATGTTCCACGGCGTTTCTTTTAGTTACATACCGACCTTAAACTTCCTTTGTCAGCCATGGTTGACTCTTACTCCCCTTAGTATATTGCTTCCTCTTTTGAATAAAATGATCCGACATCATCTGGATTATGCCCAGAAATTCCTGCCATTGCTGTTCCACCGTCATTCCTGCTAGGACCCTTTTCCAGTCGACGTTGGCCAACTCCTCTCTCATGCCTTCATGGTCCCATTTTTTCAACTGCAACATTGAAAAACATTGACACTTCCGATTTTACCGTCTCCCTCTCAAATTGCAGATTACAACTTATCACATTATGATCACTACCTCCTAACGGTTCCTTTACCTTGAGTTCCATATTAAAGCCATGTCTTCTAGTCATTAACATTTCCAACCTGGGAAAACATTTTCCTTAACTACCCTATTTATGCCTTTCAAAAATGGTGTATCCTTTTATCAGGTCTTCCCTCAGTCTCCGATGCTTCATGAAAACAATCCAAGATTGTCCAACGTCTTCCTTATGGCTAATGCGTTCTAATCCAGGTAACATTTCGCAAGCCTCCTTTATATACTTTCCAAAGCCTCCACATCCTTCTTGTAACGAGGCATCAGCGCTGCACGCTATAGTTCAAATGCAGCCTAACCAAATTAATGTAAGCTGCATCGTGGCTTCGTGATTCTGAGACTCACTGCCCCGACCAATGAATGCCAGATTTCCTTATCATTCTATCTGGTGGTCTTTGCCACTCTCGGGAGGCTATGGAATTGAACACAGAGATCTCTTTGTACATTCATCGTGCTAAAGGTCTTGCCATTAACTGTATATTTTCCCCTTGCATTCAACCTCACAGAGTGCAACACCACAAATCCTAACCAATTAAACTCCATCTGCCTTCGTACGTCATCTTTTCTCCCCGTATTGTCTTTTTAGTTATCTTCTGTTGCTCTTTAATCATTACCCAATCCTCCTGCTTCCCGCTCATCTTTGCGAAGTTGTATGTCTTCATTTTTATTTTTATACTGTCACTGACTTCCCTTGACAGCCAGCGTCGAACCTTACTCCTCTTAGAATCTTTCTTCCTCTTTGGAATTAACTGATCATGCACCGCCTGTATTATTGCCAGAAAAACCAGCCATTGCTGTTCCACTGTCATCCTTGCTGGGGTATCTTCCAGTGAACTTTGGCCAACTCCTCCCTCATGGCGCCATAGTCCCTTTTGTTGAACTGTAACACTAGTACCTCCGATTTACACTTCTCCCTTTCAAATTGTAGTTTAAAAAATGTAGATTGTAGATGGTCACTATCTCCTGATGGCTCCTTTCTCCTTACCAGTTCCCTTATCAAATCCGGTTCGTTCCACAACACTGAAGTCAGAATCTTGGCAGCCTTCAGTACAATTTGCACTGAGAATCCACCACGGAGCCACTCCACAAACTCCCTTTCTTGGGGTCCATTAACAACCCGATTTTCCCAGTCTACCTGCATGTTTAAATCTCCCATAACAACCGAGGCATTACCTTTACGACATGCCAATTTTAACTCTTGATTCAATTTACACGGTATATCCATGCTACTGTTTGGGGGAGTATAGATAGGTCCTATTACGGTCTTTTTACCGTTACAATTCCTTAATTCTACCCATACTGACTCCACATCTCCTGTTTCAATGTCACCCCCTGCAATGGGCTGAATTTATTTATTCACAAGCAGAACTACCCCACCCCCGCTGCCCAAATGTCTGTTTTTTCGATAGGAGGTATATCGTTGAATATTCAGTTCCCAGTCCTGGCCCTCTTGCAGCCATGTCACTGTATTTTCCCACAACATCGTACTTGACGATTTCTAACTACGTTTACTTGATATGCTGCCTGTATGGAATTTACCTTTTACTTCTGAGACATCGCTGTTTTTTCTCCGAGCGCACAGGCTACCTCACATATCCCATGAACGTAATTGTTGGGAAGTTTATAAATTGTTCCGATGGCAAGTGATGGAATCAGAAGCTGAAAGGTTCAAACGGGAATGTGAGATTAAGTCTCAGACTATGCTTGAAGTTATCGCTCAGAATGTTTATAGATATATCCCCCTCAACCATGAACCTATGTACTCTGGTCGTCGATTCCGCTACGCTAGGCAAGAGACTGTGCATCAACCCGATCTATTCCTCTCATGATTCTGTACACCTCTATAAGATCACCTCTCATCCTCGTACGCCCCATGGAATAGAGACCCCGCCGACTCAACCTTTCCCTATAGCTCACACCTTCTAGTCCTGGCAACATCCTTGCAAATCTTCTCTGAACCCTGTCAAGCTTCACAATATATTTTCTACATTTGCGCAGAACTGAACACAATAATTCCAAATTCGGTCTCGCCAACGTCTTATACAACTGTAACATGGCCTCTAAACTCTTTACTATATACTCTGACTGGTGAATGCCAATGTTTCAAAACCCTTTATGTCCATCTTATCTACCTGCGGCTCGACCTTCAAGGAACCTTCGGCTCCACAACACTCCCCAAAATCCTGCCATTCACTGTATAGGCCCTGCCCTTGATAGACGTCCCAAATTGCAACACCTCACACTACTCCTTCCATCAACCATTCCTCAGCATATCTGGCGAATCTATCTAGATCCTGCCGCAATCTTTCGCAACCAACTTCACTCTCTACAAAACCACCCACTTATGTAACAGCAGCAAACTTGCTAATCTTGCCATCTATGTTCTCATCCAAATAATTTTAGATGACACACAGTGACGAGCACAGCACTGAACACTGAGGCACACCACTAGTCACGGGACTCCAGTCCGAGAAGCAAATTCTACCTTCACAATCTGCTTCCATCCATGCAGCCAATTTGCTATCCATTCAGCTATCTCTCTTTGGATCCCATGCGATCTAAACTTGCAGAGCAGACTACCATGCATAAGCTTGTCAAATGTCTTACTGAAATCCATGTATACAACATTTACTGCTCTGCCCTCTTCGACCTTTTTCGTCAACAGTTCAAAAAATCACCCGATTTGTGAGGCACGACATGTCACGTACAAAACAATGCTCACTATCCTTAATCAGCCCAATGCCTGTAAAAACTATTTCCTCAGAATACTTTCTAGTAACTTTGCAACTACAGACGTTAAGTTCACCGGCCTATAATTCCCAGCATTTTCCCTCTTGTAAAGAAGCACAACATTTGCCACCCTCCATTCTTATGGCACCTCTCCTGTATTTCTGGACGACTCGTAAATTTGAACCTGGGCTCCAGCAATTTCCTCGCTGGTTTCCCAGAATGTCTTCCGATATATCTGACCAGGCCCAGGAGATTTGTCCACTTTGATACACGGTAGTACCTTCAGCACTTCTTCGCCGGTAACACTGACTGTTCTCAAGCCACTTCGATTGACTTCCCGAAGATCCTCCGTCCTACTATCTTGCTCCTGTGTAAATACCGAGGAGAAACTCTCATCGAGGACCTTGCCCATCTCCTGTGGCTCCACACAGAGGTGACTGCTTTTATTCCTGAGATGTCCCACTCGCTCCCTAGTTACCCCCCCCCATGTATTTTTAACATCTAATGGGATATGTCCTTAATGCTACCCGCCAGAGCTTAACTCCTGGCCCCGTTGTGCCCTTCTGATCTCCTTTTTCAGTTTACTCCTTAGTTCCCGAAACTCGTCCAGGAATTCACTTGATCTCAGCTGCCAATACCTGTTCGATGCATCCTTCTTGGTTTTGACCGACGACTCAATTTCCCTCGTCAGCCACGCTTCCTTACGTGTGCATGCTTTTCCCATCACTCTAACGGGGCCGTACGTACCTTGATCTTTAGTGAAACGTAAAAAAAATGCTGAGGTAGCATCCATCGAGCGCAGGAAAAGGTGACGCATCGGGTCGAGACACTTCTTCAGACTCCGAAGTTACGTCCCTAAACGTCACATTTTCCTTCGCCTCATAGATGTTGCCTCACCCGCTGAGTTTCTCCATCATTGTTATCTACGTTCGATTTTTCCTGCATCTGAATTTCCTTCTTAAGCATTGATCTTTTGTCAGCATACTTTTAAAAACATCCCACTGGGCCGATGTTCCTTTCCCCTCAAATACCCTGCTCCAGTCAACTTAAGCGAGACCTTCTCTCATATCTTCATAGTTGGCCTTACCCCAGTTGAATATTTTAACACATGGACCCTCTCCGTCCCGATCTATAACTATCTTAAACCTAATCGAGCGTGGTCACTGGTCAAAAAAGGCTCCCCACAAACAGTTCATTAACTTGCCCTTCCCAATTTCCCAATACTAGATCCACTGTTGCTCTCTCATGTGTGGGGGCTTTACACACATCTTGAGCAAACTCTGCTAAACTCTTATGAGAAATTTCATCCCATTTAAACCTTTCACACTATTATTTTTCCCAGTCAATTTGGGAATGTTACAATCCCCATCTACAGCAACCTTAAATAACCATATAACCATATAACCATATAACAATTACAGCACGGAAACAGGCCTTCTCGGCCCATCCAGTCGGTGCCGACCATTTATTTTCCCCTAGTCCCATCTACCTACACTCAGACCATACCACTCCATTCCCTTCCCGTCCATATACCTATCCACTTTACTTTTAAATGTTAAAATCGATCCTGCCTCCACCACATCTGCTGGAAGATCATTCCACACAGCCACCACTCTCTGAGTAAAGAAGTTCCCCCTCATGTTACCCCTAAACTTCTGTCCCTTAATTCTCATGTCATGCCCTCTTGTTTGAATCTTCCCTACCTTCAATGGGAAAAGCTTATCCATGTCAACTCTGTCTCTCCTTTTCATCATTTTAAAGACCTGAATCAAGTCCCCCCTTAACCTTCTGGGCTCCAAACAATAAAGACCTAACTACCCTAGTGTTGTGTCCTGAACCGGATTTAATAAAGGAACTTGAAGTTAAGGAGCCATTAGGAGGTAGTAACCGTGATATGGTCAGGTGTAAACTACAATTCGAGAGGGAGAAGGGTAAATCAGAGGTGTCAGTGTTACAGTTGAATAAAGGGGACTATGGAGCCATGAGTGAGGAGCTGGCCAAAGTTGACTGGAAATATACCCTCGCAGGGATGGCGGTTGAACAACAATGGCAGGTATTTCTGGGAATAATACAGAAGGTGCAGGATCAGTTCATTCTGAATAGAGAGAAAGATTCCGAGGGGTGCAAGAGGCGACCGTGGCTGACAAAGGACGTCAGCGACAGTATAAAATTAAAAGAGAAGTACAACGTAGTAAAGATGAGCGGGGAACAACAGGATTAAGTAATGTTTAAAGATCAACAGAAGATAACTAAAAAGGCTATTCGGGAAGAAAAGAGGAGGTACGAAGTTAAGCCAGCCATGAATATAAAGTAGGACAGTAAAAGCTTCTTTAGGTATATGAAGATGAAATAATAAGTTAACACCAAAGTTGGACCCTTGAAGACTGAACAACGTGAATATGGGGAACAAGGAAGTGGCAGATGAGTTGAACAGGTACTTTGCATCCGTCTTCACTAATGAGGGCACAGACAATCTTCCTGATGTAATAGTGGCCAGAGGATCTGGGGTGACGGAGGAACTGAAGGAAATCCACATTAGGCAGGAAATGGTGTTGGGTAGACTGATGGGACGGTAGGCTGATAAATCCCCAGGGCCTGATGATCTGCCTCCCAGAGTACTTAAGCTAGTGGCTCTAGATATCGTGGACACATTGGTGATCATTTTCCAATGTCCTTTAGATTCAGGATCAATTCCTGCGGATTGGAGGGTAGCTAATGTTATCCCACTTTTTAAGAAAGGCGTGAGAGAGAAAACATGGAATTATAGACCAGTTAGCCTGACATCGGTAGTGGGGAAGGTGCTGTAGGCAATTATAAAATATGAAATAGCGACACATTTGGATGGCAGTTACAGGATAAGTCAGAGTCAACATGGATTTACGAAGGGGAAATCATGCTTAACTAATCTTCTGGAATTTGTTAGGGGCGTAACTAGGAAAATGGACATGGGGGAGCCAGTGGATGTCGTGTACATGGACTTTCAGAACGCATTTTTAAAAAGCCCAACATAGGAGATTAGTGGGCAAAATTAGGGCACATGGTATTGGGATAGAGCCCTGACGTGGATAGAATATTGGTGGGCAGACAGGAAACAAAGATTAGGGATTAACGGGTCCTTTTCAGAATGGCAGGTGTATCGCAATGCTCGGTGCTGGGGCCGCACCTATTTACAATATACATCAATCATTTAGATTAAGGGATTCAAAGTAAAATTAGCAAATTTGCAGAAGACACAAAGCTGGGTGGCTGTGTGAACTTTGAGGACTTCCGGTGTCGCTATGGCGATTTAAGACGCGCGCCATTCAGCTCCGGTCCGCTAAAATCGGGAAAACGGCCGAAAATAACAAACGGACAGAAGAAAATCGCTTACCCGCAGACACTTGTTGTCGCATAAGTGACATCATCAGAAATTGACTCCGGTATTTTAAATGACCGGTAGACGTTACCCCAGATGACTTCCTAAACTTCCCAAAGGACCTAAAGTACTACGGAAGAAACGTCAAGTAGACTTCGAATATGGGGCACCCCCAAGACAAAGCAGCAAGTCAACCTTTGGTGGAACATTGCAAAGCTTTATTGAGTGAGCAACTTGCGGTTGTAAAGCCGGACATTGCTGCTGGGAGAGCAGAAATCCGTGATAAGTTCGATAAGATAGATGTCCGCATGGAGGAGGTGAATTTCTCTTTGAAGGGGGAAATTCAAAGGTCCGAAACCGATATCAGCCGTAAGTTGGAACCCATTCTCGCTACTTCAAATCACCATAGCGAAGTTATTCGAGATTTGGAATCTGCTACTACCGAAAATGCTCAGACAACACACAGACTGATGACTGAATTGGAGCGTATTTCTGGGCAACTTGCCAAGGTGACTGAAAAATGTCTTGATCTGAACGCCAGAACTGAAGGATTGTTGGAGTGAAGGAAAAAAACATGGTAAAAACCTTCGTGATTTTGCGGCTCAATTACTCCACGATGTACTTAGCCTGGATGAAAAACCCAAACTGGATCGGGCGCACAGAGCTCTGAAAGACCGGCCAGGACTCACAGCTCAGCCAAGGCAGCTGATTCTGAAGATACATCATTGCTATGTTTTAGAAGACATCATGAATAAAGTTGCCAACAACTGAAACCTAACCTTTGAAGGGGATAACATACGAAATTTCAAAGACTATCCAGCCGAAGTAGTCAAGAAAAGAGCACTCTTTACCAAGTCGAGACCATTCTGAGGGAAATACCAGATCTCAGATTCGGTCTACTGTATCCAGCCAAACTGCGAGTTACATATAACGCGACTGAACACTGATTTACAGATCCGGATAAAGCATTCAACTTTGTCCAAGGTATTGCGGATTCCGTCATGGATAAGTAACTGTCCTACCGAGTTTTTGTCACTTAACTTATACTGTGTCTTTAATTTATTTATAGTGTATCCAGTTATACAGTGGTAATACAGAGGGTTGTGGTTTATACCGGGCTTATGATTCATTTAATCTGTATGCATTTATACGGCGCTTATATTTAATACGCTGTTATAAGGTTGCCGACACAGAATCGTTTAATACGCCAAACAGAAAACAAGAGAGCCGGAAGCCAGAGAGATAGGGAGCAATGTAGAGAGGGGAAGCGGTAGGGGTATAGTAGTAGTAGAGAGAGAATGAGAGGGAGGGAGAGGAAGCGAGGGAGTTTACAGGTTCCATGTAAGTGAGAGCTAGTTAGAGAAAGTTAGGGAAAAGTTTTGGGGGAGTAGGGAGGGGTGGGGTTAAGTGAGAGGGGTAGGTAAAGGGAACAAAGAGCAAGTTGTGAAACGTTTTGGGGAAGTTTAGGGATTGAATCGGAATCCAGAATTGATTATTTTCTGTTAATGCAAAACTTATCCCTTTTACCTTCAATCCCAAATACCACAATAACATCATTTCTGACCATTGTCCATTAACCTTCTCCTTAAAACGAGAAGCAATGTATAATAAAAAAAGCGTTCTGGCGATTTAATCCACAAATACTAACTTAGCCAAGTTGTTGTGACTATCGGAAGCAACAGATGGAATCATTCTATAAGACAAACGACACACCCGGTATCTCGGCTGCGTTATTTTGGGAATCTTTCAAGGCCTTTATCAGAGGCTGCATTACCTCGTACCAAGCTTAGCAAAATAAATTAAAAAAACAGGTCGGAACAATTGGAATTAGAACAACAGACTAAACAGCTTTACTCAGAAAATGTGATTGATCCAACGACTGCTAAACATAATAAGATAGCAACAATATCATTTAAATTAAATCGGATCCTCTCTGCAAAAATTATTAAGATATTTCAATATACTAAGCAAAATGTATTCGAATTTGGTGATAAACCACACAAACTTCTGGCACGTCAACCGAAAAAGCGGAAAAAAGATCACACTATTCAAAAAAGTATATCACAAAAATGAGAGCTGCTCACACTAAAATGCTAAATTCTACCAAAATCTATGTTCATCAAAAACATCAGCCGATTGTAAAAATCATAAACATGCTTGAAAATTGCAACCTCCCATCACTTAATAAGGAGGAACGAGAAGAATTAGGTGCTGAGATTACAATAAAGTATATTGAAGAGACCATCAAATCACTGAAAAGTGGGAAAACGCCAGGTCCAGATGGGGTTAGTAATGAATTCTGCAAAAAAAAATCCAATTATTTGATTTCCCCACCTTTACGTGCCCTTTATATACATGTTTTTAAAGAACAAACCTTACCACAAACCCTTGCAGAATCAACCATTACATCGTCACCTAAAAAAAGAGAATAATCTTGAAGAGCCTGGATCATATAGGGCTAAAGCTCTTCTAAATACAGATCGGAAAATATTAGCCAAGAGATGGCAAGAAGACTAAGTCTGTACATCAGTAAATTAATACACCCAGATCAAACTGGGTTTATACGTAAGCGACATTCGTTTTGTAATTTGAGACGCTTGTTAATATAATCTATTCCCACAGAGCGATAAATGAAGACTTAACAATTATTTCTTTAGACGCAGAAAAAGCTTTTGAAACAAGTAGAATGCGCTATCTCTTTACAGTGTTGTAAAACATCCAATTAGGAGAAAACTTCATTTCAGGGGTGAAGCTGTTATATAACAACCCGACAGCCAGAATATTGACAAATAAAATTCTGTCATCTACATTTCATTTTTACAGAGGTAATAGACAAGGATGCGTCCTTTCACCAATGCTATTTGCCTTAGCCACAGAACCTTTAGCAGAAAGCATCGAAGTACAACCGGGTATTGATGGATACAACACCAAACATACCAATAACAAGATATCGTTATATGCAGACGATGTACTCTTATACATCACCAACTCCCAAGATAGCATCCCAAATGTATTAAACCTCATAGAAGAATTTGGTGCCTTTTGAGGGTATAGAATAAACTGGAATAAAAGTGAAATTATGCCAATAAAAGCGCAAAATCCGTCACAATCCAAAAAAACTCCCTTGAGAATTGTTACTGAAAATTGAGATAACTTGGAGTTTCCGTGACTAGAAAATACACCTCTCTATTTCAAACAAATTACCCACCATTAATTACTAAATTAAATGCCCACATTCAATTCTGGAAAACACTCCATATGTCCCTTCTAGGTAGAGTAAATGTCATAAAGATGATCTTCCTTCCACAACTCCTATATTTATTCCAATCAATACCGATATATCTCCCGAAAAGTTTTTTTTAATTGACTCTATTACCACAAATTTAATTTGGCACTACAAAAAAACAGAGAATACATAAAAGTCATGTGTGTAAATCTGAAGAAAATCGAGGACTAGCACTTCCTAATTTCCTTTTCTACTACTGGGCGACTAATATTAAAAAAATAATTTACTGGATCGATGATACATGTCAACTGGTAAATTGGTTAAAAATGGAGAGGGGCGATTGTTTGCCTTTTAATATAGGCGCGATTCTTCTTTCTCAAAAACATCAGAATAAATCAACGTATGAGCAGAATCCGATAATACACAGTTCCTTACGTTTTTGGAAACAGTTGAAATTAAGTCTCAAACTGAGACATTTCTCTCGTCTTCTACCAATCGCTAACAATCCCTCTACTTTAGGTAAGGCGTTTACACAATGGAAAAACAATGGAATTAAAACGGGAGATGGAAGATCTCTACGACAAGGGGATTTTCCTCCATTTTCAAGACCTACAGGAGAAATATCATTTGAAAGTAAGCAATCCTTTTAGATATCTTCAAATCCAAGATTATGTGAAAACATATACTCAAGACTGTCGTTTTATGGGTCCAGATATACTAGACGAGTGTATGAATAGACGTGCCGACACAAGCAAGTTAACATCCTACATTTATAACACTCTTTTAATTGCGCATACCCCATCTTCTGAGATGTATAGGCGAGCATGGGAAGACGAGTTGGCTTCATTACTATCAAAGGATATCTGGGAGGAAAGCCTATTATACATACGTTTCTGCTCTCTCAATGTCAGGCACTCTCTGATAACAAATTAAAATACTGCATAGACTTTAATATTCAAAGACTAAATTGAATAAGATCTTCCCAACCGTCTCCCCTATTTGTGATAAATGCCACCTCGAAGAAGGGACTTTAACCCATTACTTTACTTCCTGTATAAAGACACAAAACTTCTGGAGGGGAATATTTGATATCTTCTCTAAAATACTTAAATTTTAAGGAACCAGGTATAAAACTGATCTCATTGGGTGTGTCAGAGGCCAGCTGTAAGCTAACGATATTTCAAAGACGTTTCCTTGACTACGGCGAAAAAACTCATTCTCAAATTTTGGAAAAAGACAACGGTTCCCACAGTGAAGATGTGGATCACTGATCTGTCCGATACACTACATTGATAAAACAGTAGGCTTGTTTTGGCTGAAAAAACAGAACAATTTCTCAAAACATGGTCGCCTTTCACTGAATTTCTGCAACAACAGGATGGTTAAATACAAATTTAAAACCGATGCCAGGGATGGGTGAGGGGAGGGGGGGGGGGGTACATCTCCATCTTTGTCTTATTTCTCCTCTTTTCTCTTGCATTTCTTTGGTAGTTTAGGAATCTTTTCCTTTCTTATTTTTATTTTTTACTTATTTTTCTTCATTCTCTCATTTTTTCTCTCTTTTTTCAAATTTAGGTTTCAATGTTAAAAAGGAAGCTGTACACTAATTGTATAACTGTCATGTCGATTGCCTTATTCCTGCACAATTGCTTATAATAAATTAATTTAAAAAAACCCATTGAGGTGGATCCCATGAGATGAAGGGTGACTTGACAGGTTGGCACGAGTGGGCAGGTGCATGGGAGATGCAGTTTAATGTGTATAAATGTGAAGTTATCCACTTTGGTAACAAAATCAGGAAGGCAGATACATTCTAAATAGTGTCAAGTTGGGAAAAGGGGAAGTACAACGGGATCTGGAAGTCCTTGTTCATCAGTCAACGAAAGTCCGCATACAGATACAGCAGTTAGTGAATGAAGCGAATAGTACGTTCTGGGGGAGGTGAGACCAGTACAAACAGGACGGTCTGCACCTGGGCTGGAATGGAACCAATGTCCTTGGGGGAGTGTTTGCTAGTGCTGTCGGGGAAGATTTAAACTAATGTGGCAGGGGGATGGGTACAAGAGCAGAGAGGCAGGTGGGTGTAAAACGAGGGTGGAAGCAATAGGGAGCAAGGTGAAAAGTAAAAGTGGTAGGCAGACAAAACCAGGGCAAAAATCAAAAAGGGCCACTTCTCAACAAAATTGTATAAGGGGTAAGAGCGTTGTAAAAACAAGCCTGAAGGCCTTGTGTCTCAATGCAAGGAGTATTCGTAATAAGGTGGATGAGTTGAACGTGCAGATAGCTATTAATGAGTATGATATAGTTGGGATCACGGAGACATGGCTCCAGGGTGACCAATGCTGGGAGCTGAACATCCAGGGATATTCAATATTCAGGAGGGATAGAGAGAAAGGAAAAGGAGGTGGGGTAGCGTTGCTGGTTAGAGAGGAGATTAACGCAATGGAAAGGAAGGACATTAGCTTGGAGCATGTGTAATCGGTATGGGTAGAGCTGCGAAACACTAAGGGGCAGAAAACGCTAGTGGGAGTTGTGCACAGGCCACCTAATAGCAGTAGTGAAGTTGGGGATGGTATAAAACAGGAAATTAGAAATGCGTGCGACAAAGGCAAAACAGTTATAATGGGTGACTTCAATCTACATATAGATTGGGTGAATCAAATTGGCAGGGGCGCTGAGGAAGAGGATTTTTTGGAAAGTATGAGGGATAGTTATCTAAATCAACATGTAGAGGAACCAACGAGAGAGCAGGCTATTTTAGACTGGGTATTGAGTAATGAGGAAGGGTTAGTTAGCAGTCTTGTTGTGCGTGCCCCCTTGGGCAAGAGTGACCATAATATGGTCGAGTTCTTCATTAGGATGGAGAGTGACATTGTTAATTCAGAAACAATGGTTCTGAACTTAAGGAAAGGTAACTTTGAGGGTATGAGACGTGAATTGGCCAAGATTGACTGGCAATCAATTCTAAAAGGGTTGACGGTGGATATGCAATGGAAGACATTTAAAGACTGCATGGATGAACTACAAAAATTGTACATCCCAATTTGGCAAAAGAATAGATCAGGGAAGATAGTGCATCCGTGGATAACAAGGGAAATCAGGGATAGTTTCAAAGCAAAGGATGATGCGTACAAAGTAGCCAGAAAAAGCAGCATACCAGAGGACTGGGAGAAATTCAGAGACCAGCAGAGAAGGACAAAGGGCTTGATTAGGAGAGGGAAAATAGATTATGAAAGAAAACTGGCAGGGAACATAAAAACTGACTGCAAAAGTTTTTATAGATATGTGAAGAGAAAGAGATTAGTTAAAACAAATGTAGGTCCCTTGCAGTCAGAAACAGGTGAGTTGATCATGGGGAACAAAGATATGGCGGACCAATTGAATAACTACTTTGGTTCCGTCTTCACTAAGGAAGACATAAACAATCTGCCGGAAATAGCATGGGACCACTGGTCAAAGGAGTACTTGAGTGAAATCCAGGTTAGTCGGGAATGGTGTTGGGTAAATTGAATGGATTAAAGGCCGATAAATCCCCAGGGCCAGATAGGCTGCATCCCAGAGTACTTAAGGAAGTAGCTCCGGAAATAGTGGATGCATTAGTGATAATCTTTCAAAACTCTTTAGATTCTGGAGTAGTTCCTGAGGATTGGCGGGTAGCAAACGTAACCCCTCTTTTTAAGAAGGGGGGGGAGAGAGAAACAGGGAATTACAGACCAGTTAGTCTAACATCGGTAGTGGGGAAACTGCTAGAGTCAGTTATTAAAGATGGGATAGCAGCACATTTGGAAAGTGGTGAAATCATTGGACAAAGTCAGCATGGATTTACGAAAGGTAAATCATGTCTGACGAATCTTGTGGAATTTTTCGAGGATGTAACTAGTAGCGTGGATGGGGGAGCACCAGTGGATGTGGTGTATCTGGACTTCCAGAAGGCTTTCGACAAGGTCCCACATAAGCGATTAGTATATAAACTTAAAGCTTATGGCATTGGGGGTTCAGTATTGATGTGGATAGAGAACTGGCTGGCAAACAGGAAGCAAAGAGTAGGATTTAACGGGTCGTTTTCACAATGGCAGGCAGTGACTAGTGGGGTACCGCAAGGCTCAGTGCTGGGACCCCAGCTATTTACAATATACATAAATGATCTGGATGAGGGAATTGAAGGCAATATCTCCAAATTTGCGGATGACACTAAGCTGGGAGGCAGTGTTAGCTGTGAGGAGGATGCTAGGAGAATGCAAGGTGACTTGGATAGGTTGGGTGAGTGGGCAAATGTTTGGCAGATGCAGTATAATGTGGATAAATGTGAGGTTATCCACTTTGGTGGCAAAAATAGGTAAACCGACTACTATCTAAATGGTGGCCGATTAGGAAAAAGGGAGATGCAGCGCGACCTGGGTGTCATGGTACACCAGTCATTGAAAGTAGGCATGCAGGTACAGCAGGCAGTGAAGAAAGCCAATGGTATGTTAGCTTTCATAGCAAAAGGATTTGAGTATAGGAGCAGGGAGGTTCTACTTCAGTTATATAGGGTCTTGGTGAGGCCACATCTGGAGTATTGCGTACAGTTCTGGTCTCCAAATCTGAGGAAGGACATTATTGCCATAGAGGGAATGCAGCGAAGGTTCACCAGACTGATTCCTGGGATGTCAGGACTGTCTTATGAACAAAGACTGCATAGACTCGGTTTATACTCTCTAGAATTTAGGAGATTGAGAGGGGATCTTATAGAAACTTAAAAGATTCTTAAGGGGTTGGACAGGCCAGATGCAGGAAGATTGTTCCAGATGTTGGGGAGGTCCAGGACAAGGGGTCACAGCTTAAGGATAAGGGGGAAATCCTTTAGGACCGAGATGAGAAGGAATTTTTTCACACAGAGAGTGGTGGGTCTCTGGAACTCTCTGCCACAGAGGCTAGTTGAGGCCAGTTCATTGGCTATATTTAAGAGGGAGTTAGATGTGGCCCTTGTGGCCAAGGGGATCAGAGGGTATGGAGAGAAGGCAGGTACGGGATACTGAGTTGGATGATCAGCCATGATCATATTAAATGGCGGTGCAGGCTCAAGGGCCGAATGGCCTACTCCTGCACCTAATTTCTATGTTTCTATGTTTCTATGGCCTTTAGAACAAGAGGTTTTGAGTATAAGAGCAAAGAGGTCCTTCTGCAGTTGTACAGGACACTAGTGAGACCACACCTGGAGTATTGTGAGAAGTTTTGGTCCCCCAATTTGAGGAAAAACATTCTTGCTATTCAGGGATTGCAGCGTAGGTTTCCAAGTTTAATTCCCGGTGTGGCGCGACTGTTATATGCTGAGAGAATGGAGCGGCCGGCCTTGTATACTCTGGAATTTAGAACGGTGTGTGGGGATCTTATTGAAACATATTAGATTATTAAGGGTGTGGACACGCTAGAGACAGGAAACTTTCCCGATGTTGGGGGAGTCAAGAATCAGGGGCCACAATTTAAAAATACGGGGTAAGCTATTTAGAACGGAGACGAGAAAACACTGAGAATTGTGAGTCTGTGGAATTCCCTGCCGCAGACGGCGGTGGAGGCCGGGTCTCTGGATACTTTCAAGAAAGAGCGAGATCGGGCTCTTAACGTTATCGAAGTCAGGGGAGAAGGAAGGAACGGGGTACTGATTGGGGATGATCTGCCATGATCACATTGAATGGCGGTGCTGGCTCGAAGGGCCGAATACCGTACTCCCCCACCTATTGTCTATTGTCTATTGTCTATAAAATGTTTTCCCTCATCTCAGTCGTGAATGGCATACCGCTTATTCTTAGAGTGTGATCCCTGGTTCTGGACTCCCCCAACATCGCCCGCGTCTAGTCAGTCCAATCCCTTAAGAATGTTATGTGTTTCTCTAAGATCCCCTCTCATCCTTTTAATTTCTATTGGATATAAGACCAGTCGATCTAGCCCCGCCATTCCGAGAATTAACCTGGTGAACCTACGCTGCACTTCCTCAATAGCAGAACGTTCTTCCATGAATTAGGAGACCAAAGACTGCACATAATACTCCTGGTATGGTTTCCCCAGGGCCATGTACAACTGCAGTAGGACCTCCTTGCTCCGATATTCAAATCCTTTATGGATCTTTTACGTAAAATACTCCGTTCATTTAACATATCTATACACATGCATTTTAACCGACGTAATTGTCATAAAATCATAACGATGTGCAGTACCGAAATAGGCCAGGTGAACCTGATCCACTCCTATTTGTCTGTGTTTTGACAATATCTTCATAATCATTTCTACCAACGTGACATTTCAAAAGTCGAGTAAACTAACGTTATTTTTTGTTTTTGTGAAAACAGCGTGAAAAAAGGCCCTTCGTCCACCTAGTCCGCGACGACCAGCGATCCCCGCACATTAGCATCATCCTACACACACAACGAACAACATAAACAGACACCAAGCCAATTAACCTATGTCTGCACGTCTTTGGAGCGTGGGAGGAAACTGAAGATCTCGGAGAAATTTCACGGGGTCACGGGGAGAACGTACACACTCCGTGCAAACAGCGCCCTTTGTCGGGATCGATCCCCGGTCGTTGACGCAGCAAGCGCTTTGTAAGGCAGTAACTCTGCCGCTGTGCCACATTGCCGCCCGTGCAATAATTGTTATTGTATAATTCTCATCCAATATTTTTATGGCTCGTTCCACAACCCACCAGCAGTGTGTAACAATAAAAATCGGCTGTCAAGTCATCATTACATCTCTACCCCATTCACTTTATATATATACACTCTGGTTTTATGGCTTTCATACCCAAGGAAAAATACGTTTACCATCCACGTTATATCTTCCACATATGGTTTTGCAAACATATAAAGGCACCCGCAGCCAACTTCGTTCAACGATAACAGTCAAGAATCAAAATAATCACGAATCAAATGTATTTTATTGTCATATGTCCCGAAATGAAACAATGCATTCTGACTTGCAGCAGAACAAAATACATATAAATATAATGATGAACAACAAAAATAAGTTCTGTACATATTAAACAAACAAACGTTAATGGTGCAAAGACAAAAGCAATAAAAATAATAAAAAATAATGCTACCCACGTTTATCTAGTTTGTCGTTCAGTTGTTAAATAGCCCGATGGTTGCGGAGAAGAAGCTGCTTCTGAACCTGAAACTTGCAGCTTCAGGCCGCTATGCCTTCTTCCCGATGGCAGGAAAGGAATAAAAAACGCACCGACGGTGGCGTGAGTCACTGATGATGCTGGATGTCTTTTTGGCGCAGGAATTCAAGTGAATCCCTTCTATGGTGGGTTAGGTCAGTCCTCGTGTTACGCTGTCCAACAACCACCAGTTTTCTCGCAAGGGTTACACAAAAAGCTGGAGAAACTCAGCGGGTGCAGCAGCATCAAAGGAGCGAAGGAGATAGGCGACGTTTCGGGTCGAGACCCTTCTTCAGACTTGTTCGTTCCTGGACACTCGAGTTGCCGGACCAGACCGATACAAACATCAATATACTCCCCAGTCTGAAGAAGGGTTTCGGCCCGAAACGTTGCCTATCTCCTTCGCTCCTTAAATGCTTCTGCACCCGCTGAGTTTCTCCAGCATTTTGTGTACCATCAATATACTACCTAATGTACACTAGTAGAAGTGCAATTGGGTATTCTCAGCCCATCGGATCCCTTCTTGTAATTCAATAGCACTTCTCGACGGAGGATCTCCGATACAATCTCTCTAGTCTTTAACATTTCTTTTCAACATGCATATCTAGCCCATATGCTCCACCTATTTTAATTGAGTTTGCCATGGTTGTATGTACGTGGTATATTATCCGCGCTAATCGCACAGCACGCAAAGCAAGGATGTTTGATTTACTCTGCCGCGGTGCATGTTATAATAATTAAATTAAACCAAAGATACTAAAGTCCTGTCAAGATTCTTGCCAATTATTCTCACGTCCTTTCCAGCTTAACCGCATCTTTCCTATATTATGGCGACCAGAATGGCACACAATATTCCAGTTGCGGTCCCACCTTAATCTTGTCCAGTTGCAACAGATTCAATCCTTTATTCAATTAAGTCAACACGTCTTCTTCTCCGTCGACGTAGACAGACACGACGTTGTTAGTATCGTTACTTTCAGGGTACTATGTACGTTACTTTTAACGCTATCAGTTCTGCATGACTCCCTGGGTAGCTCTCATTCACTTTGTAAGTCCAGCCCTGATTTAACATCTTAAAATGCTTCACATCACTCTTTTGCGATTCATGTTCCATCAGTTCCTCCATACACAATTGCCAGTGTGTTAGTTCCTCTGCTAACCTTGGACACCATTCTTCATTGTCCATCAAACCATCAAATCGGATTTCATCCTTAAACTTATAAACCATGACAACTGCATTTTCAGTCAATCTTTAACAAGATTAAAGAACAGCGAGCCAGCATCGGTTGAAAAACAGTGCTCCATCAGCACGTTCTCTTTCCTTCCATCGATCCACTCCTTAATCCAGTTGGCCATTTCACCCTGGATCTCATGTGATATAACATTTCAACCAGCTCACTTTGTGGAACCTTGTCAACGACCTTGCTAAAGTTCTTGTAGGCAGTGTCCACACCTCGCCTCCTCGTGTCACCGTCCTCGTCAAGTACTTACGTACAAAGTGACGTGGAAGTATCACCTTACAGCCATTTCCATTGCAAGCATATGCAGATCCTGACTATCAAAATCACCTCCAATTATTTACTATTCACTGACGTATGGCTCGCCACACTTAAGTTCCCTTGCTTCTGCCCGATAGCCGAGGAAGGAACGGCAGTCGTGGGACAAATGTTTGCTTACACTGCCTTATTTTCCGAGGTAGCGTGAAATGTTTATGAAGTCTAATGGGGGGAAGTCTGGTTTGTATGATGGCCCGGCAACATCTACAACTCACTGACAGAGCAGTGGTAAAATTACCGCTAAGAGAACGGAGGCTCTGAACGATTTACATGCTGCACCGTTCAAGATGAAATGACATGCATTTCCCGAAGTCAATAACTACGTCTTGCTGTCATTGACATATATATCGACGTAGAAGGATTGCTTGTAGGCTTGTAGGCTTGCAGACAAAACAAAGATAACTGGGCATGCGGACAATGTTGTAGGGTGTCAAACTACACAATGAGATATCGGACAGCTGCAGAATGGACGTAGAAATGGTAGATGGTTTTTCATCACAACAATAGTGAGTTGGTGCACTTTGAGATGCTCATCTTAACGACATTTATAAGGTTGACGGCAAGGTTATCCATTTTGGTGTGAGGGTTACCACTTTCATGGCGAAAGCAGGAAGGCAGATTATTATCTGAATGGTGTCAAGTTGAAAAACGGTTAAGTAAAACGAGATATCGGGGGTCCTTGTTCATCAGTCACTGAAAGTCAGCATGCAGATACAGCAGGCAGTGAAGAAAGCTAATGGTATGTTGTCCTTATTAGGAGATTGGACACGCTAGATGCAGGAAACGTGTTCCCGATGTTGAGGGAGTCCAGAACCAGGGGGCAAAGTTTAAGAATAAGGGGTAAGCCATTTTGAACGGAGATGAGGACAAACTTTTTCGCACAAAGGGTTGAGAATCCATGGAATTCTCGGCCTCAGAAGGCAGTGGAGGCCAATTCTATGGAAGCTTTCAAGAGAGTTAGATACAGCTCTTCTAGATGGCGGAGTCAGGGGATATGGCGAGATGGCAGGATCGGGGTACTAATTATGGATGATCAGCCATGATCTTATTGAATGATGGTGCTGATTTGAATGGCCGAATGAACTACTCCTGCACCTATTGTGCATTGTGTATTGTCTATAATACCCTTAACAGCGGTAATGCGCAGTTAAGGATATTAGAGACCATTAACAATAGGTATTGGGCTCAACATCTAGAGCTCGCTGTAAGTCGCGACACAAGTCGATATAGTGGTACATGAGGCGTCTAGTGCTGTTGCTTTCATTGGACATGTTTTGAAGATATTGGGCACTAAGTCATGATACATCCCTATAACACTTTATGTTGGACGTGTTTGGAGTATTGTGTGCAGTTCTGATTGTCCCCTTAGAACAAGTAAGACTGGGATGCTTTGCAAAATATTGCATGGAATGGGGCGTTTTAGCTCGACACAAAAGCTTTGATTGCTTTCTCTAGAACGCCGAAGGTTGAAGGAAAACCAGGAAAAATCTGTAAAATTATGATACGAGTAGATAGGAAAGAGAGTAAGTTTTTTTCCTACGTCTAGGCGGCCGATATTTAACGCGAACAGGTCAATATTTAAAGGTGATAGGCGGTCCACATATTTTACACAGGGTGCGCTCGGCGCCTTGTGGTGAAAGTAGATTTGAGGGTGTCGTTGAGTGGCTTTCTGATCGGCACATTTATATGCACGGAAAATATAACATGACATTTCTTCAGGAAACGAAGATGCAACATATTTTCTGACATATTTCTCTCTGTTTTGTACAATGAAATATTGCAATATATATTTTATATAATCGACTTTGGTGGTAGTTATTGCGCAGTCCCCTAATTTGCAGTAGCCCCATGATCAGCCATGATCATATTGAATGGCGGTGCAGGCTCGAAGGGCCGAATGGCCTACTCCTGCACCTATTTTCTATGTTTCTATGTCTATGTTTCTATCTGACAAACTTTGTTTGTTCAAGTGACTGGCACTAATCCCATTTATTTTCCCTTGATTTGTCGTCATATGTTTTCTCTGGAGAATCCGTAGCTACCTTTAAAAGCAAACGGCATTTCATACCAGCGGCAGGAGAGCTCGCTTCACTCCGACCATGGAATTGCCGGTACTCATCCAGGTCGAAAATATTTACTATCCAATTCTTGCGATCATTGGTGTTCCTGGTGAGCTCGCTAGTATTTTCTGCCGATGTTTACGCCGCCTAGCCTTTACTGTTAAAACATATGTGTGCGATTACGTGTTGCTTGATGTTCTGATGCCAATTACTGACATCGAAAATTAATTTACACATTACAATCTATTGTCGATATATTCAATGGCATTTAGAAAGACGGGGGAAGGAGGGTGTGGACGACACCTAAATGTAGAATTAGTTTAAATTGTCTTGACGTTCAGTATAGAGATTGTAAGCCGAAATGCATGTTGTTGTGGTGTGCCTCTTTATCGACGGAGTCCACACTGTCCACCCGTTCACACGAGTTCTATGTTATTCCACTTTCTCATTGAACCCCTCCAACTCTTGGGGCAATTCTACAGAGCCCAATTAAACTACACACCCACATGTATTTGGCATGTGAGGCGAAAACGAACCCCTGGGAAGCCCAGGCGGTCACTGCAGAACTTCAGAAGACGGTACAGCGGATTATTGAATGGTGGTCTCCTCAGCTTTATGTTCTGCCTTTGACTGGAAATGGCTTTCGCCACGTTGTTAAGGAAGATTAATTAATATGACGATTCTCAATAATTTACTGGTGAGTCCGATGATGGAAAGGCGAATGTAGTCATGCGTTAGTGCCGTTATATTAGCTTCGGTTACACACTATTTACGTAGCGGATACTGCAGAAAAAAAAGCAAGAAAAGACACTGATCTTAAAATGTTATCTCCCGAGGAGAAACAAAGGTGCTCCTGTCGCAGCTCATCTGCTGGTACGCTGATATCTGCTGGTCGCCAGTAACGATTTCAAGAAAACCAGGATTGTATTTATTCTACATCAGCTAATTGAAAGGAACTGACAGCCACTAAGGCGAAAGTTGCTCCTACTATGTAGATGGCGGATATTCCGTCCATCTAGTCTATGTCATTCCAAAACGTAATTTGATTTACCCGCTTTACTTTTGACACGGACTTTGCAAATTCCCCGCAACCTTTTCCAGGAAATAATACATCAGGGACCACTAGCGGGGGCAAGTAATTTACCACACTCATGAATTTCGCACGTAAAGGGAATCTAGAGCACCACGCCGCACAGTAGTGCAGCTGGTGGACCTACTATCTTACAGCAGTAGAGACCCGGGTTTGACCCTGACCCTCAAGAGCGGTCTGTTTGAGGTGGACAGCTCTCTCTGCGGAAGCGTGAGTTATACCCGGAGCTCTCCTGTGGGTTTGTAAGTTACTTCCCCTCTGTAAATTGCCCCTTGTGTCTAGGGAGTTGAGTCGAGTGTGCTGTAACATAGAACAAGTGCGAAAGGATGCTGCGCGACGACGGTGTGGGCAGAAACTCCAGTTTGTTTGCTGTATTAATGAATCGCACAGGGGTAGCCCAGGCGGTCATTAGGGGAACTCCAGGCAGACTAGAGCATGCCAGTGGCCCGTATCGAACCAGGGTCCCCAGAGCTATCAAGCACTTGTGCCACCTTTGTCCGTTTTCATTGCAGAAAAGCGAGTTAAAACCCTATCGCATTACGAACCATGCTCAGTTGGAATTTAAGGTGAATATTTGACGCAATAGATGTATTCAGATGCGCTTCGCCAAAACAAACTGCAACTGATATTTCTAAGGCTGGTCACGTAGCTTACCGTAGATATCTATGTAGCACATCTGGATTCGAATTACATCTCTATCCCATACATTTTGAACGGGAATAATCACATAACGCTCTTTGTTTTAAAGATGATGCTTCCTTCTGCCTGCCAAAGGTCTGGCACTGGATTGTGAAAAGCAAATCAGCCGCTAATATATAAGTTCCACATACCTCTCCGGTAAAGCGAATGGAGACTAATTGATCTAAGTTTAATTGAACTTCCCGTCAAACCCTTTTTGAACAATCTGTGCTCAAGACGCAGTGAGTCTTTCAATCCAGCCGTGTCATTGGCGCAGGATTCTGTTCCGTGCGAGATGGCGAATTGCATCTCTAAACATTTTATTTTCTGAAATAGAGCTGTGTGGAATACACGAGGAATTCAGACAGGGTACACAGTCAAATAATCTGCGGTTTCGTTCGAAGAAATGTCAAATTAACTTACTCATGGAAAAACGAATGTTGGTCATTTTAATTTTGTCTTTTCTGCAGCTAATCTGCTGGCAATCATTATACTCTCCCGGGGGAAGTGTGGTCTCTCTAAATGTATCACACGTTATCTGGTATCCATGGCCGTAGCTGATTTAATGGTTCTGATCACCGAGGTCATTTTCTACGAGATGAAAGATAGCTATTTTCCGCATTCATTCCTGAATCTAACTCCCATTTGTAGGGTGAATTTGCTATTTAATTTTATTTCCATTGATTGCTCTGTCTGGCTAACAGTGACTTTCACCCTCGATCGATATATCACTATTTGTCATCAGATGTTACGAGTAAAATATTGCACTGAGAAAACTGCGGCTTTGGTGATAGCAGTGACGTGTATCTTAAGTATGATTCAAAATATCCCAGTATATTTTGCCTACGTGCCTCGAGAAATAATTGACAACGTAGCCTGGTTCTGTGCTGTAACTTCCAATTGCTACATATTACCGGTATGGGCAGTACTTTTGTCGGTCGAAACCATTTTAACCCCATTTGTACCCATATTGTTGATCATGCTCCTCAACGTCCTGACAATCAGACACATTATACACGCCAACAGAGCGCGGAGCGGTCTTCGAGGGAAAACGAAGGACGAGAGCGGCGCAGATCAAGAAGTAGAGAACCGAAGGAAGTCAGTCATTCTATTGCTGGCCATATCTGGTAGCTTCGTTCTTCTGTGGTTGGTAAATTTTGTGTGTTTCATGAGTGTATACTTCTTAGACGTTCAACTTTTAGCAACAGATTACAACGACCCATTTACCATTGCAGAACAGTCTGGATATATGCTGAGGTGTTTGAGTGCTTGTACCAACACGTTTATTTATGGTGTGTCCCAGAAAAAATCCAGGGAGGAATTTAAAATCGTGATTAAAGGCCCATTCGTTTTGATTTCCAATTTAATAAAGTGCTTTTAATGTCTCGTCGTTGTCCACCTAGTTATATTATTGTCTCTTACGCTCCGAGATACTATTCAGAACATTGGATCTATTGCGACTGTCAGGTTAATCCCTGCAGTCCCTTCCGCCTCAGCATGGCAATGCAATGTGTTCCCTTCCGTGGCTCTTAAATGCCCGTTAATTCTCAAAAAGCCCACCTACATCATTGCCGTCTCATAGAGGTGAGGTAGTCTGCCAAACAATTAGGTCTTTGGGACGTGAGGGAGGGGGGGGGGGGGGGGGGGGGGGCTGGAGAGTCCCCAAGAGAAATCGCCACCAGGCAGGGAGAACGTGCGAAAACTACAAAGCATCAGAAAACAGGAACGCAAGGGAAAGTCTGCGGGTGAATAATCTACTGGCAGATAAGGCGCTCATTGCACAATTATGGCACTGCAGTGCTTTGTTTGCAGGACCTAGCAATGAGGAAAATAATTATCTTGCTAGATTAGATATAAAACTACTTCCTAAACCATACACAAGTTTATATCTATTATAGCAATAGACAATAGACAATAGACAGGGGCAGGCGAGGTAACTATCCTCATAATTGCTGTAGAAGATAGAGATAGAATCTGTGTCACTTAGGGGGTCAGACAGCAGATCTGGAGAAATAAGATGGGTGACGATTCGTGTCGGAACCCTTCTTCAATTTCTATGTTTAAGGTTTGTAGTTAATACGCAAGCACAAAACTGAGTCTGAAGAAGGGTTTCGTCCCGAAACATTGCTTATTTCCTTCGTTCCATAGACGCTGCCTCACTCGCGGAGTTTCTCCAGGATTTTGGTCTACCGACAATTGCACACCGACCGCCTTTTCAGCTGAGCGACAGAATTTAACACGAGTGCCTGTGGATGCCGGGTTACCATAAAAAGCCACAATGTGGTGGAGAAATTCAGCGGGTCGGGCAGCATCCCTGGGGACAATAGATATATTATATTTAGGGACGGGTTCTTTCTTCATACACAGCAAAATAGTGTACAGTTCTGGTCAACATGACGCGGAAAGTGTTTGCTTGTGGCATATTTTCAATGAGGGAGATTTGAGCAATCGCTATATTTAACTATAACCTAGATAGGCTGACTGTAAATACCCAATTTCAAACTGACTAAAGGGGAAATTGAGGGGCACGGTGGAGCAACTGGTAAAGCAGCTGCCTCATTGCTCGAGAAACCCGCGTTGTATTCTGACATCGAAAGTTAGCTGAATGCAGTTGGCATGCTGTCTCAGTGTTTGCATCGGGTGCTCCTGGCTTCCACCCACATCCGAAAGATGTGCGGGATTTTAGGGCATACGGTGTCTGCAAATTGCCCAGAGAAATATAGGAAATGGACGAGAAAGAGGGATAACATTGACCTAGTCTGACTGTGGTCCCACCTTCGACCCGCCGCCACCTCCACAAGCACCTCCAGGTTGGACCGAACAATCTCCACTGCGTTCACCCAACTCAGGGCGCTTCCAAGCTTGGTCTACTTATGCCATCGCACCAAAGTTCTCCGCTGTCTCGAGACCCTACTTGCCCACGACACCATCAACCCTCAAAGCATGCATCGTCACCTACCCACCACGCATGCAGCCCACCTCACCTCTCAGCCCCTTCGTCCGCTCACAAATTCTCACCAGAGCATTCCTTATTACCTGTCTCCCTTCGTCCCTTCGCCCCTTCGTCCACTCACAAAACTTCACCACGGCATTCCTTATTCCCTGTCTCCCTTGCGACCATAGACCCTCACCTCCGGGTGGTATGGTATCTTCGCTTACCAGTGACGACCCATTCTCCCGTCCCCAACATTTATCCCGCGCTTGGCGTCCACCTACCGGCCTTTCGCACTTTGTTGATTTTTTTTAAATGTCCAACTGCCGGCAAGACATCAAACGCCTTGAAGTATCTACTCCACTCGTTGAATCGCTACTTGGATTCCTCTCTTGGCCATAACTGGTCCCAAGATCGACTTTTCCATTTAAATAATTATGGGATGTCCAGATACTTTAGTAAACGCGGTTTTACCCTGTTGTCCCCTATCTTTACCCGTTCCTCACCCGATTATCCTCTGTCTCCTAGTTCTGCGCTCGTTGTTCCCACTCTCTTCCCCATAACGGAACAAGGATATAATTCTCGTTGTGATCGCCTATAATCCCACCATCCTCCGCACCGACAACTTAGACATTTCCGTCACATTCAACGTCATCTCAATTCCAGTCACATCTTTCCACCTCAATCGCATTCCACCTTCCGCAAGACCTTGTTTCACTCATCCACTCAAATAATCCCATCCCGGCTACGTTTTTCTGCGACCTCATGATATATAACACTTTCCCTCTAATTCATCCTTCAACTTCATCCAGGTACCCCAGTAGACCTTCCAGGTGAGACGGATGTGCATGTTCACTTCCGGGAACCACAACTACTGCATCACTTGTTGACGATGTGGCCTCCTGTACACCCGTGTCCTATTTGATAAGCCAGTATCTGCAGTTCATTGTTTCTATTCTGAGAACGGGCCTTTGTTAGTTGACGTAGAATCTGTGTGACCTTGTTGTATCTTTCAAACAATAATTCTAGGCTGCAGAGTTAAGCTATATTAATTTTGTGATAAATACAGACACGGGAAATCTGAATGCACAATAAAAGAAAGGGGAAATTCGGAGAGATGATCTGATAAATGTTCTAAGACCGAACTGATTAAATCCCTCTGCCGTTTCTGTCTGACGCATAATGGTTTCTTTATTTTCTCCCTGTATCTATAAATAAATTCAAATTTCTTGAAATACTAATATTGCATCCTAATTTCAATAACAGTTGAAGCAAGTGTAGATGTATAAATACATGTTTAAAATAGATATGTCTGAATGATATGGGTCACGGTATGACATTGGAACATGTTGGTCTTCTTTATACTGGCGTGTAAGGATGGACTAAGCAGTCTCCAGTGTTGCAATTTCCAGAAATCTGCACAATGACATAAACGACTGGGAACTTCGGGCAGGCCAGTCAGCATATTGTTACAAATATATTTCCAACATCACATTACTGAAGAAGGATTTCGTCTCCAAACGTTGCCTGTTTCCTTCGCTCCATAGATGCTGCTGCTCCCGTTGAGTTTCTCCAGCACTTTTGTCAACCTTCCATCATCTCTGTCGTTTGTGGAACGGCGTCAGTAAGGTTGCGGTAAAATTCAGTAAAATGCATGTTGTACCGGGAACAGCCTGATATTGCTCCGATGTCTTTCTTCGTGCGATTGCTAGACGAAGGGCTGGGGTCGCTGCTTCTTAACGCGAGTGATTGTAGAGCATTACATGTAATACAGAGGCATATTCCATTGTCCAAGATCTGCATTAAATAGGTACGCATTCCCTACCATCCTGAAAGCCCAAACCACAGTTCTAAATTCTGGATTGACGTAGTTTTAGAAACTGCTCAATGATTTTTTTTTTCAGTTCACGAAGGCTGTGGGCCGAGCATCACAAAAGGGTCTATAAATCAGTTTTCGTGACCAAGGTCACAGGACTACATGAAATTTTCCACAGATTTAGATGAAATATAATTGCGAAGGATGTCATAACTCGCCATTGCCAAACGTCGTAAATTAATTAATTAAACTAATTAGAAAATGAGAACGGGAAAGTAAGCGCCATCTAGTGGCCAAAGCCCATATTACACCATGGGCAGCATATTTCCGTGTTGCAGTCCATTTAAACCAAATATTATTATACCTATATATATATGGTTATATATATGGTTATATAGATATATATATATTATATATGACTGTAATCATATATAATTAAGTATGATTATATTATATACAAATAATATGAATATAATTGTGAGTGTTTCTTAATGGCACTGTCGCAGAGGTCCTGCCCCTGAACATGCCTAAATAATGGGTGAGGGCAGTTCGTGTGGGTTCCGCCCTTTACGTGTGCGTTCCTCCCTTTACAGTTAAGGAGTCACTGAGTCAGATACCGATCCATGTATACCGATTCAATGTATCCGTTGCAATATTTTATAAAGTGTGCAGGGAAACGTGGAACATTAATTGGCAAAGAAAAGAGGGAAGAAATACGTCTCAATTGCTGATAAGGTTAATAAATATACCAAAGTATCAATACATTAAGAGCAAGAGGATAATCGGGGAGTGAGCGGGACCATTAGTGATCAAACACATGCAGATGCGCCCTTCACTAAGTACTTTCGACTTGAATTCACTGTGAGGTACGGCAGTGCGTTTGCTAAGTTCAGCGAGTGACAATGGGATTCTATTGTACGTGGTTATTTAAGGAACAAGCATGAGATAGGATCCGAAGTTAAAAGCTGATAGATCCCAAGAGATAACAAGGCGTATCACATGCAGCCATGGAACGCAGGCGATACTATCATTGGGGACGTGCTGGACATTTCATAGTCTTCGTTGACGACAGACAGTTCTGAAAATGACTGGAGACCAGCAAAACCGGTATTGTTATACAAGATGAACAGCGAGGATAAGTCTACTGTCAGTGTAGGGACGTTGTTTGACAATTTCTCACGGAGAGGGATGTTCAAACATTCAAAGGATAAAAGCTCTTTCATTGTCACGAGTACCACTTAAGGTACAGCCATATCCGATTTACCATACAGCCATACTAAAAAAAGCAACAAGACACAGAACTACATAAAAGTTAACATACACATCCACCACAGCGAATTCCCCACATTCCTCACTGTATTAGAAGACAATAAAGTCTAATATTTTTCCTCTTGCTTCTCCCGACATTGGGGCTTGAACCATCCGCAGTCGGAGCGATCGAAGCTCCCGCAGCGGGCGACCGAAGCCCCTGCGTCGCCGCTATCGATGCTCCCGCGTCATGTCGATCGCAGCACATGGGGCCTGGAGCTCCCGAATTCCGGCTCAAACAAGGGACCTCGAGCTCCACGGTATTAAGGTCTGCAGGGTCTCACAGTTGGAGCTCCGAGATCGATCGCTGGCAAAGGGATTACAAGCTCCACGCTGGTAAGTCCGCAGGCTCCCGCGGCTGGATGTGTGAAGTCGGTCTCCAGCAGAGGGCGCCAACTCTACGATTTTAGGATGCAGTGCGGACGGGGATACGATATCGACAGTAAATCGCATTCCCCCCCCCCCCCCCCCCACATATAAAACAAGCTAAAGAACACTAAAACATACATTTAACATATGCTTTAAAACAAGAAAGAAGGAATGAACGAGACAGACTGTTGGTAAGGTAGCGCTATTGAATATGATCAAAGAAAGATAAAAACTTATAAAATTAGTAGGCCATTCTGCCCTTCGAACCAGCACCGCCGTTCATTATGATCATGGTTGATCATCTAACATCGGTACCGTTCCTGCTTTTTCCCATATCCCTTGAGTCATTTACCCTAAGAGCTAAATCAAACATAAATTATAACCATGTGCTTCCATTGCGGAGTCAAAATTATCAAATGATCCAGATTCCCATCCTCCGGTGCGGATGTTTAGATCATTTAATTTAGATGTAGTTAAGAGTGATGAACGATGTTTGTCCGTGCATGAACATCCACGATCAGCGGCTACACCTTTCTATCAATGAAAATAAATAACCTTGCAAGAACACTCTGGGTCACGCTGCAACCATGGAAACAAATTGTGTAGATTATCGATTCGAGTGGAGACCCTGCAGAAAGAATGAGTGAGATCACGGAAGAAGGCAACATTTTGCAACTAAAGGGGACAGATGTGGGATGGAATCTGGTTGAGCCAGGTGGCGTAGGGAGGGGAGAAGGAAGGATGGAACCGGTTAAATGAAGGAGTATGACTGCGGAATAAACTAGGTAGAGAAGCAAGATTGTGGAAGGAGACTGTGGGTTACATTGAATTGGCAAAATCATTATTCGTTACATTCGGCTACCGAATTGTAACATCAGATCTTGTCCTTTAATGTTTTCAACTGGCCTATGTGACAATGGGGAAGGTTGAGAACGTGTGGTCCGGTTTGTGAGTAGAACCAGGAGGTGAAATAACAAGCAATTGAAAGCTATAGATGGCCGTTACGGACAGAGCAGTGGCCCTGCAAATCGTTCGGCAGAGTTTCAACAAAACCATCGTTTCACACATGCAGAGGAGCTCACATCTGGAGCACCGAATGCAGCATATTAGGTCAGAAGGTCCATGGGCATGTTCCTCATCTCACACGGGTCCCGCTGTTTCATTGAAACATAACTGAAATCCCCGAATCTCTAGTAAACAATAACGATTTCTTGACGATGGCATAACATTAATGTTCCACACCTGATTGCGCGTGCATTGCATCAGAAAACTTATAAACTGCTCTATTGTTGTTTATCTTGCTTTGTGTAATATTTCTGTCAGATTTTCATATTTTATTATAGTCTCCGAAAATTGTAATATCTGTGTAATCTGGCTGTATTTGTACTTGATACGTGGACGAAATACAAGATGCAAATCAGAAATTGCTGATGCATCTAACTAAGAAATATCAAGAGAAACCACATTAATGAAATGTTAAATACATATTTTTGCTTCCAACCGATGCATCATGTGTTGACGATTACAAATGCTCACTCATATGTGCACAAGTTACCATTGTAACAGTGATTAGGGGCATGACACAAACAACCTCACTATTGTGATCGTGACTGAATGACACCAATCATCGTGCGTGTTTATTCCACCGTCGAAGTTTATTTAAAATATAAGCAACAGCTAATTTTGAAAGTTGGAGATCCCTGTGCGTGTATAACTGAGTAGAAACGAATCTTCTATTCGAATACGAGAAGCTCTGTAATCCTGCAGACGGAGAGTATTTACTATCCTATTCATGCAATCATTGGAGTTGTGGGTTAATGCGCCACAGGCTGGTTTTACACATATATATATATTCACATGCTTGGCTGACGGCACCGAACATCACAACAAATATATCTAAAAAATACATATTTCTATAAATTATTACTCCAAACAACCTACTGAATTTAAAAAGGATTTCTTATTCGGACCTGATCAGAGGTGTTCTGTTGCGTCATTTATGTATTGGATTCAACAATCGAGTGTAACATGTTTGAATGTCACTTTCCGATAAAATGATATTTCCACGTCTTGTTCGGAGATATGGCGTGGAAACAGGTTATTTGACCCGCTGAGTTTGCGTTGACCAGCAATCACTATCCTATAGACTCCCCCACAAACTAGGGAGAATTTACAGAGGCCAGTTAACCGGCCAACCTGCACGTCTTTGGAATGTGAGAGGATCTCATAGCATCCGGAGGAAACCGACGTTGTCAGACGGACCACAGACAGATTCTGTACACCCAACACCCGAAGTCAGGATCAAACCCAGGTCTTTGGAGTTGTACGGCATCAACTTCACGGCGGTGTCTCTGTGTCGCACGATAAATAATGTGTATATCAGTAAAACACGTTTCTGCCTTATTTAAGGTCACTCGGCTGAAGGAAAAGCCCTCCTTCCGCTCCTTACACACAGTTGATCTTAACAATGACAGATTGCACGCTTTAAACAATTGGTCTGCATGTAAATGTAATGCCTCATGTATGTAAACTGTCCATTCCATGTTGTAGCTTCACTAACAAAATAAAAAAATACATATACGGCGGCTTCTTATATTTGCTGTTCATCATTATACGCCATGGACAATTGCAACTTTCGACCACAATTGGGGAACAAACGGCTTCAAAATGTTGTTTGAAATAGTTTGAAGTATGGTCTCCGCTTTATTGTGGACGTCTCGCCAAAGGGTGCTGGCTCTCCAGGCGACTTCATATGCATGACATGTTTGTAGGTGCCTCCATCTGCCTACTGATCAGAAACTTTATCTAAAGTGGATATAATTTGTCGGTGAGCATCCATTAAACGATTTTTGAAGCCTTTTTATTTCCACCGTAAATCTGTTAAATTTGCTCATGGTCTATGAAGCTGAGAAACAATGTTTATTTTAATGCATTACAAGATTTGATTTTAATTTACATAAAGTGAAAACTATCTGCTAACCCTGATTTCAACAACCAGTTTGATGAACATTGATTATAATTCAGAGTAATTACCAATTCCATTAACGTAAAGCATGAAAGTCTCGACGCCAGGATACATTAAACATAGCCTGTAACGCATTGCCGTGGTAGATTTTCAGGAAGATTTAACTTTACATTATAATATTACATTACAGTCATAAAAAATCAATGTAACGCCTGCTGTTTTTAGATTGTTCTGCCAGATTTAATCGCCAACACATAGTTTTCTTGTCGTCGAGATGGAATTTCAATGTTCAGGATCTACTTGTAGATTGTGAAGGCTGTGCAGCGGAGATTATTCCCGCGTTGAAGTTGTTTGAATCAATGAGCAGCAATGTTACAACATTTTGAGAATTTAAAAATCAAGTCTGCAATTTATCAGATAAAGCATAAAAAGAAGTTTAATTTGACACCTAATTCACTTTCATATCTTCAGTATTATTTAAGTTATGACCATTTTCATACTCGGAAATCAGCATCTTGTTCCCCATTGCCTTTCAATTGACTTAACTCAAAAGCTGTGATCAAGAACCGTTAAAAGTCCATAATTTTCTTAAAAATTAAGATAACTCAATGAAATGTTCAGTTATTATAGATTGAAGCATTCTGAAACAAATATGAAACAATCTTACTTGGACGACCTGAAATGAAAGCATATAATTACTTAGTTATCTAATTGTAGCTAATTACAAAATTCAATGAGTAGATCTAAACTTCTATCTATTTCTTAAGAAAAGATAAACTTTTTTTCAATTGCCTAAGTGTCCAAATAACATTCACACAATAATCCACAAAATAACATAATTTTTAAGTCTCATGTTCATGAATTTCTGGGCCAAATGGAAGGAATTTAGTGTTTAATACCTGGAAATTAATGGACATTTAAATCAACTAGCGAGTGGGTTTTAGTGGAATGCGGTGGATTGGAACGTTGTGGTTTGCGGTGAAGTCTGGAGGATAAATACAGCCGGTTCATACATTTTTTTTGGACCCCATTTCGCAACATGAAAATATTATTAAAGCCTCCATGAAAACCAACTTTTAATTTAAAAATAAACTATTTACCTTGTTTTCTCCCTTACGCAAAATCCTTCCCGTTGTCGCCGCTCACGGCTTTTGACGGTGATATTTAAATTACTCTAGACAAGAAATAATCTAGCGTAATTTAAAAATACCTTCATTAATGAAATGTCGGAGAGATTTTCCTTCCGCTACGAAATCGCCCGACATGGATCGATTTGCTCAGTCTGTAGAAAAACGGCACTTTAAGCCCGCCCCCCACTGACAGGCGCCAAAGTCACGCACACGGGGAGCGGCAGAACTGCAGCACTGCTCAAAGTAAGTTTTGTAACACACCAACAATGAGTACCATGGCACGCCTTTCAGGAAATGCCACATCAATTGGGAAATTCAGAGACCACACCCAATTACTTCGAATAATACATTATTTTCACTCATGATAGTGCCCCTGACCCTGACGTGCCGGAGATGCGGTATCTCTAACGTATTGAGCTGAGGTGGTGCATCGTTCGCATGCAACCCATCAGACATACAGCAACTTATAACAGCAGCAGCCAGTGCTGGAGATATTTCACGCAGTTACTTCTCTATATTTTGTGCGTAAATGTGCACTATTTCAAAATTATAAATCAGAACATAGATCTCTCCCTGCAGCACGTGCTATCAGAAGGACCTTACAGGCGGTGGTACCTCCAACTGTGGTTGTTGCCTGGGATCTTACTTTTTTTGTTTCTGAGTCGCTACGCCTCGCAAGGCAGCCCCCTGAACGCACGCAATTAGGGTTTTACGAAATACACACGGTCAACAGGAGAGGGAGGGATGTACATGCGCAGAATAGTGTTGTGCCAATTAGGCTGATTTGCCCTTCCCGGTTATTGAAGCACTTCTGTGGTTGACTAAATTCCAAAATCATAAAATTGTTTTATGTTCAAAGTGGAGGAGTTGGCGTTCTGATGCTGACATTTCTGTCATTCACACTTATCACGTTTCAATAAGATCCCCTCTCATTCTTCTAAACCCCTGAGAATATAAACCCACCCGCTCCATTCTCTCAGCACATGACAGTCCCGTAATCCCGGGAATTAACCTTGTAAACCTACGCTGCGTTCCATCAATAGCAAGAATGTCCTTCCTCAAATTAGGGGTCCAAAACTGCACATAATATTCCAGGTGTGGGCTCACTAGTAGCCTATACAACTGTAGAAGGACCTATTTGCTCCTATACTCAACTTGTTATAAGGGCCAACATGCCATTCGCTTTCTTCACTGTCTGTTGTGCCTGCATGATTGCTTTCATTGACTGAGGAACAAGGACCGTGTAATCTGGATGACCTGCAGGAATGTCATTGCATCCTGGTTGACATAACAATAACCTAATAGGAATCTAAGAGAGTTTAAGAAATGTTCACATACTTCATACCGTCTTCTGGTGAAGACATGCTATTTTGGTTCACTTCGGCAATATGTTGAATGGAATATTCACTCATTCATTTGATAGCCATAGTACATTTACAAAAACATGATATTTGCAAGGAAGAATAGGACAGAGAGGTTTTCAGTGGGGCTGCACGGTAGCGCTGCGGTAGACCTACTGCCTTACAGCGCCAGAGACACGGGTTCGATCCTGTTTCCGGGTGCTTGTGTCAGAATTTAACGAGGAGGAGGACACAAATGCATTCTCAGACACAGGGCAGATCCGTATTCAGAGTTTAATCGGTCCAAGTCGGTACACAGGTAAGCAAGCACAGAAGCAACAATATAATCTAGGAGCAGGCAAAAACAGTGTTCGAAAAACAGGCAATGGTCGAGTTCACAAAGTCACAATTTGATTTGATTTTATTACTTGTCATTCGACCTCAGAGAGGCTCGAACGAAACTCCGTTTCTACAAGCCATACAAACAGAACAATTCATAAAAAAAGACACAAACAATTCAATTCACACAAACATCCATCACAGTGAATCTTCTCCTCACTGTGATGGAAGGCAAAGTCGTCTCTCTCCCCCGCACCATTTCTCTCCCGAGGTCGAAGCCCCACGCGGGCGGTGTTAAGTCCCACGGCCATTGAGGCCGCGCCGGACCGGGCGATGTACGGCCCCGTTCTAGGCCCAAAAGTCGCAACGTTGGAGCTTCGGCGGGCGCTGGAATGTCCAGCGGCCATTGAAGCCGCGCCGGGCGATGTACGGCCCCGCTCCGGCACGCTCCAACCCCGCGACACCGGCTGGAGAATCTGTGTTGCGGGAGCTCCGGAGAGCGCTCCCACCCGGACCCGCGAGCTCCCGATATGCCGACAGTCCACCGGTCTGCAGCTGCAGCTCCGGAGTCGGGAGTCGGACCGCAGCGGCGAGCCACCACCGCTCCCCACGCGGTGCTCCGGAGCCCGGAGTCGGGCCGCAGCGGTGATCCACCACCGCTCCCTATGCTCCGAGGCCAGCCAGCCCCACGATGGTAAGTTCGCTGCTCGTCCCGGTCGGAGGCCGCTCCGCTGTGCTAGGCCCAAACGACAACGGAGACCCGACAGGGAAAAAGTCGGGGCTCCGATGCAGGGATGAGATTTTAAAGTTTCCCCTCCCCCCACCCCCACACATACACAGTTAGAAAAACAATACAAAAAAACACGAACAACTACATTTAACTAGACAATTTAAAAAAAAGACAGGCTGTAGGGGCCGCTATAACGCCAGTCGCGCCCACCCAATATTTCTAGAGCTGGAACGAGGTGATACCAAGTAGCATACACAACGAACTGGCAATGAGAACTAAAACCCAAAGGGCTTAAATACAGACTTAACAGGGGATAACGAGACACAGGTGAAACACATCTTGGTGGGGCCAACAATCACACGAGGGTAAACAACCTGACAGGAAATGGGACGTGAAACAAGAGGAGATGTGAGACACCAAAATAAAACAAGAATGCAAACTCAAATACTAAAACCCAATACGAAACAGAAACTAGATCCAACGCGAGACCTGACACATTGCCTGTTTTTCGACCACTGTTTTTGCCTGTTCCTAGATTATACTGTTGCCTCTATTTTTGCTTACCTTTGTACCGACTTGAACCGATTAAACTCTGAAAACGGATTTACCCTGTGTCTGAGCCTGCATTTGTGTCCTCCTCCTCGTTCAGTTCTGACACCAGCTTAGTGCCATCCGCAAACTTGGAGATGTTACATTCAATTCCCTCGTCCAAATCATTAATATATATTGTAAATAGCTTGGGTCCCAGCACTGAGCCTTGCGGTACACCACTAGTCACTGCCTGCCATTCTGAAAAGAACCCGTTTACTCCGACCCTTGGCTTCCTGTCTGCCAGCAAGTTGTCTATCCGTGTGCTATTTCTGTGGCTACTTCCTTGAGTTCTCTGGGACGCAGACTATCTAGCCCTGGGGATTTATGGACCTTTAATCCATTCAATTTACCCAACACCACTTCCCGGCTAACCTGGGTTTCACTCAGTTCCTTCACCTTATTTGACCCCCGGTCCCCTGCTATTTCATGAAGATTATATATGTCTTCCTTAGTGAAGACAGAACCAAAGTAGTTATTCAATTGGTCTGCCTTGTCCTTGATACCCATGATCAAATCTGTTTCTGACCGCAAGGGACCTACATTTGTTTTAACTAATCTGTTTCTCTTCACATATCTATACAAACTTTTGCAGTCAGTTTTTATATTCCCTGCCAGTTTTCTTTCATAGTCTATTTTCCCTTTCCTTATTAAGCCCCTTGTCCTCCTCTGTTGGACTCTGAATTCCTCCCATTCCTCTGGTAGGCTGCGTTTTCTGGCTAATGCGTATGCTTCATCTTTTGTTTTTATACTATCCCTGATTTCCCTTGGTATCCATGGATGCACTACCTTTCCTGATTTATTATTTTGCCAAACTGGGATGAACAATTGTTGTAGACATCGTAATGTCTCTCAGCAGGAGAAAACTTTCTTGAGAGGAAAGCGCAGGGATGTAGTAGACCATCTGTGGAGGACTTCTGGGAGAGTACGGCCCCGATGTCCACACCCATGCAGTCGTTAAACACCTTCCATTGCACATCCACTGTCAACCCTTTAAGAATCACTTGCCAGTGTATGTTGCCGAATTCACGTCTCATGCCTTCAAAGTTACCTTTCTTTATAGTTCAGAAGCCTTGTTTCTGACTTAATTATATCACTCTCCATCCTAATGAAGAACTCAACTATATTATGGTCACTCTTACCCGAGGGGCCACGCACAACAAGACTGCAAACTAACCCTTCTCATTACTCAATACTCAGTCTAGAATAACCTGCTCTCTCGTTGGTTCTTCTACATGTTTGTTTAGAAAACTATACCGCATACATTCCAAGAAATCCTCTTCCTCAGCACCTCCGCCCATTTGATTCACCTAATCTATATGTAGATTTAAGTTACCCATTATAACTGTTTTAGCATTGGTGCACGCATTTCTAATTTCCTGTTTGATGCCATCCCCTACTCCACTACTACTGTTAGGTAGCCTGTACACAACTCCCAATAGCGTTTTCTGCCCCTTAGAGTTTTGCAGCTCTACCCATATCGATTCGACATCCTCAACGCTAATTTCCTTCCTTTCTATTGCGTTAATCTCCTCTCTCACCAGCAAGGCTACCCCACCTCCTTTTCCTTTCTGTCTATCCCTCCTTAATATTGAATATCCCTGGATGTTCAGCTCCCAGCCTTGGTCCCCCTGGAGCTATGTCTCCGTGATCTCAACTACAGCATAGTCATTAATAGCTATTTGCACATTCAATTCGTGCACCTTATTACGAATGCTCCTCGCATTGAGACACAAAGCCTTCAGGCTTGTTTTTACAACACTCTTACTCATTATACAATTAGGTTGACAAGTGGCCCCTTTTGATTTTTGCCCTGGATACCCACAACCATTTATTCTCTGTTTATTATTTTTATCTTCTTGTCCCTCTACATGTTGGGTCTGAGTGCTTCCCTTCTCGGCCTCCTGCCTCAAACCCTGTCTACTAGCTTTGTTTATTTGAGTTCCTTCCCCCCCCCACCGTTCTAGTTTACAGTCCCCCCAGTAGCCTTTGCAAATTTCCTTGCTAGGATACTGGTCCCCCTCGGGTTCAAGTGCAACCCGTCCTTTTTATACAGGTCACACCTTCTCTATGAATGTGTACACGTGTGCCCATCCAATTAAGAGGAGGTATTCCCCTTAAGATCATCGCTTTGAACGTATGGAAAATGGCCGAGTGGTACATGCCCCAGAATCATACCACCTTCCGGTCTGCTTATGTGTCTACCAAAAGGACTTTTGCAAATTCAACCCCAAATACAACCCTTCTCACTATTCCTCTTTCTGGACCCTGTGCCCTTTAGTGAAAGAAGGCAAGAAGGGCCATTTGCCATCGGGCAACATAGCGGGGCCCGAAAATAGGGAACACTTTGTGCAGTCGAAATCTCAATGTCCTTGATGGTCCCTATGAAAATACACGTGTGGGCGTCAGTTACATTACGGCTCGAAACCATTCAACAGGATACCATTTTCAGGACAACTGTTTTCCCCTTTCGGTTCAATCCTTTAGTGCTTGCAATAGTACCTACTTTGTCCACGGCCATAAGACCGTTCCCTGTTTGCCCCTGGATAGCTGAGGCTCATATATTCTCCCTCATTCTGTTTATATTATTCGGCACTACATGTCCTTATCGCAAATGTACTCTCAATCAACATGGAAAGGTTATTGCTCTTGCGTGTCCTTGCCAGGGCATGGTAAAGGGTGATAAAGAGAGCATCAATCTTGCCTCTGCGTAAGTAAAGGTTACTAATGACCCTGCCCTAACCTTGGAAAATATTATTGCGGAGGAGGTGGTCTTCCGGACAATTGCTCAGCGAAACAGAATGGATTTGTATATCCTCGCAGCAGAAAATATGAGAACTGAGTGTGATAGGGTCTGAATAGTGTAATGTATCCCAGATGTAAAAGCAAACATTATCAAACTGGCTGACTGCATTCGTCAAAAGGTAGCCAAGATGCATGAAACAAGTTGATAATAGGACGAGTACGTGGTATCTGCGGGGATGTCGAAAGGGATAGCTGGGATTGATAGCGATCCGTTTAATGGAAGGTTTATTTTTTTCTTGTTACCTTCATCCGAGTGTTGTTTGCTAATTATGCGCTTCTTAAATGTCGCTGTGTTAGGAAGATGGAGCGAAGTATCCCTTTTTTTTTTGCTGAGGCACGTTCCGTGAGCATTAAGATGGTTTCGGGACATGCATATTTTACGACTTCGATTGATATTGGCAGAGGATTATCGTTGAAGTTTAACTGTGTTCGGGAGGCAATTGAAGTCGGGAACAGTATTTCCCATAGAGGTAATTGAGGGATTGGAATTTTTATGTATCATGGAGACCATTGGCACATACAACAGAGAAGCACGTTAGTCGACCCATCCTGAGCTCACCGACAATCAGTTATAGCAACACTGTGAAGAGCTCGATGCCCAGTTGCCTCTCATCATAGACAGAGCTTCAAGTTATTTACTCAAAAGTAATAGATTATGCTTAAATGCAACGCACAATTGTTGCTTCGGTGAAGGATCAGCTACTTGTACTTGTTCCCTTAATCCAGTTTGATCTCTGCCATAACTGATCCTGGTGGTTGCATTCCTTCACATTAACAGAGAAGGTTATTTTATTACAGTCATTGCCATCACGTTTCAATTGAACTACAGAGACAAATGTCCCTTTTTTCCCGCAGTTCTGGGGAGCTGGGCCAAGGATATCGGACACGAAATATTAGCTACTTCTATTCCACCATTTTCTGTCACTATTTCAGATTTTCAACTAACACGTTGTTATTGTTTAGAATGTGTTGGTCTGCATCTGGAGGCGTATAGGTTTACCCTGGTCATAAGAGTTTCCTGAGCCGAACTCACCATTGTACATCTGAAGAGATGCAGAATTTAGGATTTCAATACGAATACGAATAGATTATACTATTTGGAAAACATAAAACAAACCCTCAAGTACAATTGAAAATAGAAAACATAAGTATAGAAAGAATATATACATTACTTGGTGTGATCTTAGATCACAATATCTGCTGAAATTCACATATAAACCACGTCAAAGCAAAGCTGGCAAAGTCGATAGCAATATTGGGGAAATCAAGGCACATTCTGTACCACAAATCATTACATACTCTGTATAATACACTCATAATGCCATATCTGAGTTACTGTGTGAAGATATGAGGTAACACCTACAAAAGCAACCTACAGCCGTTATGCATATTACAAAAATGAGCAATAGTAATTATCAATAACGTTGGATATCTTGAACATACCAATTTATTATTCTTAAAGTCACATACACTGAAGTTCACCGAGTTTGTGGAATGCCATCGAGATGGATTCTTAGAGTAGCGTGTATTGGAGCCTATCTGAGAGAAGGCAATTCTGGATTTAGTTTTGTCCAATGAGCCAGATTTAATAAGGGAACTCAAGGTAAAGGTATAGGTCGCAGGTAGTGACCATAATATGATGCGTTGTATCTGCAATTTGAGAGTGAAAAGGTTAAACCAGAATTGTCACTGTTGCATTTGAACATTTGAAGGCATGAGAGAGGAGCTGACGAAGGTCGGCTTGTAAAGGATCCTAGCTGGAATGATGGCGGAACAGCAATGGCTGGTATTTCTGGGCATTATCCAGAAGATGCAGGATCATTTCATTCCAAAGAGGAAGAAAGATTTTAAGGGGAGTAAGCGGCAACCGTAGCAGACAAGGGAAGTTAGGGACGGTGGAAAACTAAAATACAATATGTATAAAATAGCAAAGAGGATGGGGACGCCGGATGATTTGGAAACTTTGAAAGGATATCAGAAGGTAATTAAAAGGGCAATGCAGGGTGAAAAGGTGAAATACGACGTTAAGCTTGCCAGGTATATAAAGAAGGATAGTAAAAAAAAGCCTATATAGGTGTGTGAAGCGAAAGCAATTAGGACAGAAATATGTGGGTCCCTTGAAGACAGAAGCGGGCGAAATTATTCTGGGGAACAAGACAATGGCAGAATAGTTGAACAGGGACATTGGTTCTGTCTTCAATAAGGGAGACACAAACAATCTCCCAGATGTACTAGATGACAGTGGATCTAGGAAGACAGAGGAACATAAATACATTTGCATTAGACGATAAATAATATTGGGTAGACTGTTGAGACTGAAGGCTGTAAAATTCCCAGGTCTGGGCATCCCATGGTACACAAGTAGGTGGCTTCAGAAATCGTTGACGCATTGTTGACCATTTTCGCATTTTCTTTTGATTCAGGAACTGTTCCTGTGGATGGGAGGGTAGCTAATGGTATCACACTTTTCAAGAAAGGAGCGAGAGAGAAAACGGTGAATTATAGACCAGTTAGCTTGACACTGGTGGTAGGGGGGATGCTGGAGTAAATTATTAAAGAAGTAATAACGGCGCGTTAGAATGGTAGTAATAGTATTGGTCCAAGTCAACATGAATATATGAAGGGGAAATCCTGCCTGACTAATATTTTGGAATGTTTTGAATATGTAACAAGTAAAATGGATAAAGAAGAGCCAGTGGATGTAGTGTATCTGGACTTTCAGGAAGCCTTTGATAAGGTTGCACCACATTGTATTGGGGTAGGGTAAGACATGGATAGAGAATTGGTTGGCAGGCAGGAAACAAAGAGTAGGAATACACGGGTCCCTATCAGAATGGCAGACAGTGCGAGAGGAGTGCCGCAAGGCTCGTTGCTCGGGCCGCAGCTATTTACAATGTACATTAATGATTTAGATTATGGAATTAAAAGTAACATCAGCAAATTTGCAGATGACACAAAACTGGGTAGCAGTGTGAACTGCGAAGAGGATGCTAAGAGGTTGCAGGTTGTCTTGGACAGGTTGAGCGAGTGGGCAGATGCATGGCAAATGCGGTATAATGTAGCTAAATGAGAGGTTATCCACTTTGGAGGCAAGAAAACGGAGGCGGATTATTATATCAATGGTGTCAGATTAGGAAAAAGGGAAGTGCAGCGAGACCTGGGTTTCCTTGTATACCAATCATTGAAAGTAACCATGCAGGCACCGCAGGCTGTGAAGAACCCTATTGGCATTTTGACCGTCATAACGAGAGGGTTTGAGTATAGGTTCTACTGCAGTTTTTCAGGGCCCTACTGAGACCACATCTGGAGTATTGTGTGCCGATTAGGTCTCCCAATTTGAGATAGAACATCCTTGCTATTGAGGGAGTGCAGCGTAGGTTCATGAGGTTATTCCCGGGGGCGGCGGGAGTGTCATAAGAGGAAACATTGGAAAGACAGGGCTTGTATTGACTGGAATTTTGAAGGATGAGGGGGGGATCTTGTAGAAACATATAAAATGATAAGAGGACTGGATGAGCTAGATGCAGGAAAAATGACCCCAATGTTGACGAAGTCAAGAACCAGGGGTCACAGTCTAAAAATAAAGGTGGGACCGTTTTAAACTGAGATGTGAGAACAATTTTGCGTACAGAAATGTGTGAAATTTTCTGCCACGGGAGATAGTGGAGACCAATTGACTGGATGAATTTAAAAGAGTACAAATAGAGCTCGTGGGGCTGGCGGAATCAAGGGGTGTCGGGAGAATTCAGGCACGGGTTACTGACTGTGGATGATCAGCCATGGTCACAATGAATGGCGGTGCTGTCTCGAACGTCCGAATGGCCCCCTCCTGCACCTATTTTCTATGTTTCTATGTAATTACCATAATGCTGAAAAGTTAATTGACAAATTCAGCCGCCTGGAAAACCCGGGTGTTACACCTCTCCGCAGCCTACTAATAACAAGATGAACAATTAAGAATCAATTCTGGTATGAAAATCGATTGGAAGTTTACTTCGTCCAATCCCGCTGAACAAACTTGTGGTTACCCCGGCAGCATTTACTGCATTTTATAGCATTTACATCTCATTCGTTCCCATATCTTTCTGGCGTGAGTATATTGGACAAAGAGGAAATAAAACCAATCACCAGGTGAGGCAGCATCTATGGAGAGAAGGAATGGGAGACATTGCGGGTCGAGACCCTTCTTCAGATTGATGTCGGAAGGGGGGGGGCGTGAACAATATAGAAAGTGGGCGCAGACGATAGAACGTAGGAGAACTGGGAAGGGGAGGGGAAGGAGGGAGAAAGCAAGGGCTATCTGAAATTAGAGAAGTCAATGTTCATACTGCCGCGGTGTAAACTACCCAAGCAAAATAGCCCTTCCTTCCTCCCTCCTTCCCCTCCCCCTACCCAGTTCCCCGACAAGTCCTACTGTCTCCGCCATGTTTCTATATTTTTCCGCCCTTCCCCCCCCACATCAGTCTGAAGAAGGGTCGCGACCCGAAACGTCGCCCATTCTTTTATCCATAGATGCTGCCTCACCCGATGAGTTGCTGCAGCATTTTGTGTCTACCTCCGATCTTATCCAGCATCTGCAGTTCTTGCTCACACACCAATGTAAATGATGTGGCTGGAGTGTAGTGTTTCTGGCATCCACAATCATAACTTGTCTAGAGCCGGTGATCATGTTGCAAATTAGTCCAGCCCCAGAATCACCCTTGACACATCACAGTTTGCCTACCGTTGTCGGACAATTAATCGGACGCCATCTCTACTGTACAGCCGTCTCTAGAGCATCTGCAGAAGAAGATCTCCTATTGTTTGTCTATAGATCCACAATCGATATCACAATCCGAACCAAACCCATCTCCAAATGCCTGTAACTTGCAGTCATCACGCCCTCCTTGACTCCTTGAGCCACTGACTCATTGAGCCATACACACAATCAGAAAGGATAGGCGACAAATCATCGTCCGCGATCATTTTCAACATCGGCGCACGGTCAATCGCGTCATTACTCTCTCCCTGTAAACGTACTGGCGTGTGACTGGCGTGTGACTGGCGTGGTCAACCGGATCTCACAAGAAGATTGAGAGCGTCGTAGCATTATGTCAAGACAACAGCCTCTTCCCTGAAGTCTGAAAGACGAAAGAGCTAGGAATTGGACTTAAGAAGAGAGGTGGAGTGCATGAACCACTATGCTTCAATGGTGCTGAGTTCGAAACTAGGCGGACAGGTAGATGTGTTGGAAGAGGGCACGATATTGTGTTGCAAGAGGGCATGAAACTGGAAAAGTCGTCATTCGGTCCACTATGTCACAACAGGATATCACTTGAAAAAACATAAGTTAAACCGCTGCCGAAATACTAAAACAATGACGATTTGTTAACGATGGTACAAAATTAACGATTCACTTGAGTGCGAATGCATTGCATTGGAGTAATTATCAACAGGTCCTTTTTTGTTATGTTTTGTGCAATATTTCTGTCACATCTTCAGAATCTCGGTAAATTTGATTGTTCGTATAATCATAGATATCTCCTCAGATTTTAAGTGCACATGATACTTGCAAAACATAAGAGAGGGTGCACATTACAGCTTCTTGGTGCAGCTAATGAAGAAAATTCTAAAGAAACCGCATTAAAGTGTCTACAAAATCTTTAAGCTGATAACCAATGTTTCATCTATTGACCATGAAACAGAGAATAGCATCCAACTAATTAACGTGATCGTAATTGAATAATACCAATCTCCTTGCGTGTTGATTCCACCCTTGAGATTTCTGCAAAGTATAAGTACGAGCTAAATTTGAAATCTGGAGATCCTTGTGCCTATTGAACTGAGGAGAACGGCATATTCCAACTAAATATGAAAAGGTCTGCACTCCTGAAGACCGAGAGTATTTACTATCCTATGCTTGCAATCATTGGAGTCCCAGGTAGGTGAGCCAGAGACTGGTTTTACAGATAAACGTTGATATGCTTGACAGGCAATATTAAACACAATTCCAAACATATCTGAAAAGACTACAGTTTTTATAAAATTATTAATACAAACAAAGTACTGTAAAAAATGCTTCTCGCTAACTGATCCAAAGTATCATGCTTACCTCACTTATGTACTGGATCTAAAAGAGCCTATCTAACCAATGGCCGATTAAACGCTTCCAAATAGGGGTCTGCATATAAACGCGATATTTCAAGCTATTTCTATTTTCATTCCATGCAGTTGATTTTCCATAGCTTCATTATACGATGAACAAGTAAACGTACGGCGGCTTGCTGCTGAGCATTATAGATCATAACTGATTTTAACTTTAGGCTTCACGGTTGAAATAAAAAAAACAACGGTTTGATGGATGCTGTTCCCTGTCTTCTGGAACTCTCGCTAAAGAATATCAGTCATGTGTGCGAGTCCGTGCGCGTGCTATGATTGCAGGTGCCTCCATCTGTCTGATAACATATCGCGAAATAAAACATGCAAGCCGAGAGAATCTGTCGGTGAGTATCCATAAAACTGAACTCATTTTATTTCCATTGTGAATGCTCAGCTAAATTAGTTAAATTAGGTCATGTTTTACCGAGGCTGAGCAACATGGTTTATTTTAAAGCATTGTATCATTTAAATACAAGTTGCACCAAGTGAAACTGTTTAATGGTCCCGATTTGACTTACCAGTTTGCATAGCCGTGCTTTGCCATTCAGATTAATGTTTAAACTTAATCTATTGACGGATTTTTTGAGTGCGTAGAATAGAAATAAACGAAGATAATTTGTTATAAATAACACAGAACACGGAAAATAATACACCGGAATACTGTAATGCACAGCATAAAAAATACATTTCGCCGTTGCATTTCAGGAATATTTAACGTTTACATTCAGCAGACATTCAGAAGAAAGGTAAGACTTGTTGCTCTTAGACACAAAATGCTGGAGTAACTCAACGGGACAGCCAGCATCTCTGGAGAGAGGGAATGTGTTTCGGGTTACCTGTTGCTTTTAGACTGTTTTGCCAGATTTAATCGCTAATATTTTGGGTCTTATCGCCGAGACGGCATTAAAGTATTGAGGATCCGTCTGCAAACTGCGGAAGGTTGTGTAGCGGAGATTATGGCATGCTCCAGGTTTCGTAGTTTGGGTCGAGACTACGCCTAATCACTTCCAAGAGCACGCTCTCACTTTATACATGATGTTGCTGATCACACAAAAGTGGTGTCGATGCGGTACCTCGTCATTATTGAGCTGAGTTGGCGTACAAGTTCGCATTCAACCCATCAGACCTACAGCAGGCACGGCTCGAGACATTTGATTATGTTGCTTCTTTAAATGTTTACATATTTGCAAGTTTTCAAGATTATCAAACATGAATTCAAGCTCTTCCTAGAGCCCTTCAACACGTATTGTCAGACGGCCAGCAGGGGTTATTCCGGGGATGCGCACGCAGGCCTATATCGCCTGGGTCTTAAATTTATGTTTCGCCATGGATACGTCTTGCAAAATAGACAACGATCACACGCATTTAGGGCTTTGCAAACTGCAAATCTTTAGCAAGAGAATGCTAACTTTTCAGACAGTGCAGATGTAGAGATGTACATGTGTTGAAAGTCGATCATGACGATTGAAGCTGCTAACGCGTTGAGTTGTATTGTCCGGTTTTTGTTGGATCTGAAGCATCTGTCTACCATCCGTGATTGACTGAATTTCAAAGCGTCAAGACACCACCGAGAGAGCTGTCGAACTGATGCCGGCCTTTCTGTCGTTCATTTGCATATCGGAAGTACACGTGTGTTTAGAATTGGACAACGAATAGTGAGTGTGAGCACAATTTGTATCCGTAACCAATTTAATGCTGTGACGGCAGATAACAAAACCTATTTGAATATGGTCCTGGTCGACGTGGGGGATAGTAATTAAAGCAAGTGATTGCCCTTCCATTTCTCAGTATGTTTGAATTATTTGGCAAATGTTTCAGATGTTTAAACTAAATCGGTTGTTTAATGATGAATTGTTTCAATATTTGGTGTGTTAAATCTATTCCAATATTTTCTAGCTTGCCTTGAGCCATTGGAGATATTTCACAATTAAAACTGGCGATAAATGTTGAGTATCAAAAGTTGTCTGGCTTTTCGAAAGTCTGGGCCCCGGTCCATGGTATGTGTGCCGAATTAATGTGTGAATCGTATCCGCCGCACAGCCTATGTAGCGGATGTCAGACGTCAGCGTGCTTGGTCCGCCATATCGGAAATTAATGTGTGTTCGTGGACTCTAAGGAGAGGGAAATGGAGAGCAGGTTGCCATGAAAATATTAACGATTGTCCCCTGCTAATTTATTACAGTAGAGGAACAGGATGAGGAATGTGAGAAGTGTGTAAGCACAGGGGGCAATAATTCACATGCTGCTGTCAGCTCTAAATGTCACATTTGCAGGTAAGCTGCGAAAATTACATCTGTGTGATTATCAGTGGGGAGGCGCGGTTCCACGAGATAAACGAAGGTAACATGAGTGCCATACAGGTGACAAATCAAATCTGAAATTAATAAGCATCTCTAAACATCCTTGGTCGACGGGTATCCAGCTGCAAATGGGCTCTGGACTTCAGGACAGTCAGGCTCCTAACACGTGGAATTGGTATTACCGTCTCCACAAGGATAGCCCACAATACTGCTACTGCTCGGAGCTGTGTGCTCAGATTATGCTCTACTCCAAATACACCCATGTGTGTTTGACCCCGTACAACGGTAACTCGGTGTTTTAGTATGCCGATGATGCCACTGCTGACGGGCACTTGGACAAGAATGATGAGACGAAGTAGAGGAAGGAAATCCGGTACATAGTGTCATTGAGTCAGAAGACTATCTAGCCGTTAACATCCCTGCGACACAGTTCCGTGTGAGCCAAAGAAGCGGAGAGGACAAACACTGCCCCATCTCATCTCTAGATGTGATCAACATTTCGTGTTACGTGGCATTAATTTCACCAAAATAACACCCTTCACGGAGATGCGATAACAACAAAGCTCATCAGTGTGTTCACTTTTTCAGAATCGTCCAACCGTAAAACTCTGTAATATAGTTTGTTATTCCAAAGTCTTAAAGGCAAGAAAAACTCGTACACGCATGACAAATTGAAGCAAACGAATATATATTTTGCGGGTTATTTCTCGTTCGTAATTCAATTTTCATTTTTTGGTTGCAGCAAATTTGGTGACAATCCTTATACTGTCGTCTGGAAAGTGCGGGCTCACTAGATGCGTCATCCAGTATCTGAAATCAATGGCGGTAGCTGATCTAATGCTACTGGTTTTCGTGTAATACTCTATAATATTAAAGAGGTATATTTTCCGCATTCATTCCTCAGTCACACCTCCATTTGCAGTCTTGTTATTGTACTGGTTTATATTTCGTTCGATTGTTCCGTCTGGCTGACTGTCACTTTTACATTCGATCGATTTGTTGTGATATGTTGCCAGTCGTTGCGTTCAAAATATTGTACCATGAAGACTGCATTGAAAGTAATACCAGCTGTGTTTGTGTTAAGCTTCTTAGAAAATATTCCAATCTACTTTATATTTGAACCTCGGGATGTAATTAATGACGTGCCATGGTCCTGTTATGTAAAAACAAGTTTCTACACATCACCCACCTGGGTCGCGTATTTATGGTTTGAATCACTCTTAACTCCATTTGCGCCATTTGTGTTGATTCTTTTGCTCAATACCTTGAACATAAAGCATATTATCATGGCCAACAGAGTCAGGAGCAAGCTCCGAGGGAGTAATACAGAGGCGTGTCAGACTGATCAAGAGACTGAGAACAGAAGGAAATCGATCATTTTACTCGTTGCAATATCTGGCAACTTTATTTTCTTATGGATGGTAAACCTTGTGTGCTTCATCTGTGTACAGTTTACAGATACTCAATTGATGGAAACAGATTACAACGACTCTTTCACCATTGCGGAAAAAAGTGGCTACATGCTAAGGTGTTTGAGTACTTGCACAAACACTTTCATTTATGCAGTTTCTCAGAGGCACTTCGGAGAAGAACTGAAGAATTTAATTGCACGTCCGTTTCTTGCCATTGCAAATATATTCAAACGTTTGAGCACAAAACTAACTTTATCCAAAAATGTAAATAAGTGATAATTTGAGAGGCACACATATATATCTGTAACATGTAAGAGGATTTGTCGTGGTATCCCTTTCAACAATTTCTTGGGATTCCGCCCCCCCCCCCCCTATATTGTTCCCATGAAACAATAATAAACCAAAGCGATATTTTTGAAATATAATGTACGGTCATTGAGATAGGATATTTGTTTCAATTTACTGATCCCATTTATGACGACGACTTAGTTTGAAGTCCATTGTCTTTTATCTGAAACTGAAAATCGTTCAAGTGAGTGTAATATGGTTTGTTATAATCCGGGCGGCATTACAGACAGACGGAATTGTTTTTTAAATGTGTTGTGGCCTGACGGACGCCAAGGGTAACTGAAAATGTAAATGATGTTCCTTTCCACTGAGCTGGTGTAAGCTTTTAACAACGATATCATCCAACCGTAAACACAGTTCCTCTTCTTTTTGCCTTTCAATTCTGCACGTGCCTCTTATAATTTCATATAACTGTATCGGTTCGTCCCGGTTTTCCGATTTCTCGGCATCCCTTGCCTCAATGCATTTGTTTTCTTTACCGACAAGGATTTGCTTCCGCAAAATTCCTCACTTCTCACATCTCGGGATAAAATTCACGTGCAATGTTCCGTCAAGTTTTCTCTCTGTTCGATATTTAGCTGTAGGCTCAGCTTATTTTTCTCGCGGTCCACAACATCCATGTTGCTCCTGTCATCCTCAAACTCACTAATCATATATCCAACATTCGCACCGAATTAGAAATGTTATGAAAAAAGGAAAAATCCATCACCGATCTAAAGTCCAACGGTGGCCGCACATTTTCTAATGAGATAATAAATCTTCCACCGTCACCCCGGGGCCTTATCACAAAAATGACAAAATTGCATTGACCTCCCTGTGAATTAGACTACTGGCCTACTCTACATTGTGCGAACTTGACAAATGCCTCAATAAAATTCATTTAGGCATTGTTCACTGCCTTAATCCATATTATTAAATGCCGCAATATTTGTGAAGTGTTCCCACGCACAATTACGTGCTGACAAAACCTGATGACACATTGCTTCAGATTTAACGCTCCTTGGAACATATGACTTTCAGACTTGGAGCACAATTAGGTTATTCGACCCGCCGACTCTGCCAGTCGATCATGGCGATTTTAATTTCCTTCTGAACCGCATTCTCCTTCATTCTCTCGGTAGCTTTGGACGTCCTTACTGATCAAGGGCATATGTATCGGTTTATAAAGTACCATACGTTCTGACGTCTACAGCCAATTGTGGCAAGGACTTTCATATATGCACCGCGTTCTGGCTAAGCAATCTCCTCTTTTGACCACTATAATCTTAATCATTCAATGACTTCGAAGTGCACTCCATACCTTGACATGATCCAAAGTAGGTAAATAAACAATTGTTACCCTACAACAACATCATTAAATGTCTGCACAGTTGCCCGAAATGAATGTGCAAATTACTCTGATGGAATAAAAAAAAACGTGGAAGCAAACACCCTGTCTATTTCTCCACCCGAAAGTTGACTGTTGCTCGTCCCACAGATATTGGTTCTCCAGCATTTACTGTTTCCAGTTCAGATCAGCACATTTGTCACTTGGTACAAGATAAAAGATACAAGATACATTTATTTGGCACATGCGCCAGAGTGAAATGAATCACCATACAGCCATACAATACCATATAACCGTATAACCATATAACAATTACAGCACGGAAACAGGCCTTCTCGGTCCTTCCAGTCCGTGCCGACCATTTATTTTCCCTAAATCCCATCTACATGCACTCAGACCATACCCCTCCATTCCCTTCTCGTCCACATACATATCCACTTTACTTTTAAATGTTAAAATCGACCCTGCCTCCACCACTTCTGCAGGAAGATAATTCCACACAGCCACCACTGAGTAAAGACGCCCCCCCCCTCATGTTACCCCTAAACTTCGGTCCCTTCATTCTCATGTCATGCCCTCTTGTTTGAATCTTTCCTACCCTTAATGGGAAAAGCTTATCCACGTCAACTCTGTCTATCCCTTTCATCATTTTAAAGAATTCAATCAAGTCCACCCTTAACCTTCTGCGCTCCAAAGAATAAATACCTAACTTGTTCAACCTTTCTCTGTAACTTAGTTGCTGGAACCCAGGCAACATTCTAGTAAATCTCCTCTGTACTCTCTCTATTTTGGTGACATCCTTCCACCCCATCATCTAGATCATTGATGTACATGACAAACAACAGTGGAACCAACACAGATCCCTGAGGCACCCCACTGGTCACCGGCTTCCAATCTGACAAACAGCCATCCACCATTACTCGCTCGCATCTCCCATTCAGCCACTGTTGAATCCATCTTGCTACTCCGCCGTTAACACCCAAAGATTGAACCTTCTTAACCAACCTTCCAACGGGAACCTTGTCAAAGGCCTTACTGAAATCCATATAGACAACATCCACTGCTTTACCTTCATCAATTTCCCTAGTAACCTCTTCAAATAATTCAAGGTTTGTCAAACATGACCTTCCAGGCATAAATCCATGTTGACTGTTCTTGATCAGACCCTGTTTATCCAGATGCTTATATATATATTATCTTAAAGTATCCTTTCCATTAATTTTCCCACCATTAACGTCAAACTAACAGGTCTATAATTGCTAGGTTTATTCTTTTTAAGCAATGGAACAACATGCGCAGTACGCCAATCCTCCGGCACTAATCCCGTTTCTAATGACATCTGAAATATTTCTGTCATAGCCCCTGCTATTTCTACAATAACTTCCCTCAATGTCTTAGGGAATATCCTGTCTGGACCTGGAGACTTATCCACTTTTATATTTTTCAAAAGTGTCAGTACTTCCTTCTCTTTGAATCTCGTAGTTTCCATAGCTACTTTACTTTTTTCCCTTACCTCACAGAGTTCAATATCCTTCTCCTTGGTGAATACCGAAGAAAATAAATTGTTCAATATCTCCCCCATCTCTTTTGGCTCTGCCGATAGCTGTCCATTCTGGCTCTCTAATGGTCCAATGTTATCCCTCGTTATCCTTTTGCTATTCATATAGCTATAGAAACCCTTTGGATTTACTTTCACCTTTCTTGCCAAAGCAACCTCATATCTTCTTTTCGCTTTTCTTATTTCTTTCTTAAGATACTTTTTACAATCTTTATACTCATCTAGCACCTCATTTACTCCATGCCTCCTATAATTATTGTAGATATCTCTCATTTTTCGAAATAAGTGTCCAATTTCCCTTGAAACCATGGCTCTTTCCGATTTTTACTATTTCCTTTCAACCGAACAAGGACATAAATATTCTGTACTCTTACAATTTCCCCTTTAAATGTCCTCCATTTCTCTTCTACATCCTTCCTATAAAACAAAATGTCCCAATTCACTCCTTTTAAATCATTACGCATTACCTCAAAGTTAGCCTTTCTCCAATCAAAAATCTCAACCCTTGGTCCAGTTCGGACTCTCTCCATAATTATATTGAAACTAATGGTATTGTGATCACTGGTCCCGAAGTGCTCACCAACGCATACATCCGTCACCTGACCTGCCTCATTTCCTAACAGGAGGTCCAGCACTGCCCCTTCTCTGGTCGACACCTCTATGTATTGCTGCAAAAAACTATCCTGCACACATTTAACAAACTCCGAACCACCCAGCCCATTTACAGAATGTGTTTCCCAGTCTATTTTTGGAAAATTGAAATCTCCCACAATCACTACCTTGTGCTTACTACTAATATCTGCTATCTCCTTACATATTTGCTCTTCCAATTCTCGCTCCCCATTTGGCGGTCTATAATACACCCCTAAAGGTGTTGCTACACCGTTCCCACTTCTCAGTTCCACCAAAATAGCCTTCCTAGACGAGCCCTCAAATCTATCCTGCCAATGCACTGCTGTAATATCTTCTCTGAGAAGCAATGCAACCCCTCCACCTCTGGTCCCTCCAATTCTATCACACCTGAAGCAACGAAATCCTGACATATTTAGTTTCCAATCACAACCCTCCCGCAACCATGTTTCACTGATTGCCACAACATCATATTTCCAGGTGTCAATCAATGCTCTAAGTTCATCCACCTTTCTTACAATGCTCCAAGCATTAAAATATACACATTTTAGAAACCCACCATCCCTTATTCTCTGTTTATTATCCGTTTCCTCTTTCTCGCCTACATCTTGGCTCCGAGTGCTTCCCTTCTCTGCCTCTTGCCCCTCACCCCGTCCCCGAGCCCCCTCTACCCGAGTCCCTTCCCCCCAGCCTTTCTAGTTTAAAGTGTCCTTTGCAAATCTCCCCGCCAGGATATTGGTTCCCCTCGGGTTCAAGTGCAACCCGTCCTTTTTATACAGATCATGCCTTCCCTAAAAGAGGTCCCAGTGATCAAGAAACTTGAATCCCTGCCCACTGCACCAGTCCCTCAGCCACGCATTTGTCCTCCACCTCATTCCATTTCTACTCTCACTGTCACGTGGCACAGGCAGTAATCCTGAAATTGTTACTCTTTTGGTCCTTCTCCTTAACTTTCCCCAAACTCCCTAAATTCCCCTTTCAGGACCTCTTCTCTTTTTCTGCCTATGTCATTGGTACCAATGTGTACCACAATATCAGGCTTCTCTCCCTCCCTTTTCAGAATCTTTTCGACACGTTCCGACACATCCGAGACCCTGGCACCAGGGAGGCAAACTACCATCCGGGTCTCCCGACTGCGTCCACAGAATCGCCAATGTGACCCCCAAACTATGGAGTCCATTATTACAATTGCCCTCTCTTTTTGCTACGCTTCTGAGAGTCAGGGCCGTTCTCTGTGCCGTAGCCCCGGCCGCTGTTGCTACCCCCAGGAAGGCTGTCCGCTCCAATCGAACTCAAACATGAGTACCTATTTTCCAGGTGTAGAGCCACCTGGGCACTCTCCAGTCGCTGCCTCTGCCCCTTGCCCTTCCTAACAGTGACCCACTTATCTGCCTACCGTGGTCCGGGAGTGACCGCCTCCTTGTAACTCCTCTCATTAAAGGACACAACACACGATAGATTTAAACATAAAACATCCGCACACAGCAGAATAAAACAATTCCCACTATGAGGGAAGGCACCAAAGTCAGTCTGTTCCTCGATGTTCCCCCGTGGTCGGGGCCTCCGGAGCCCTCCGCAATCGCCGCTACGGGCAGCTCGCCGCTCAGGCCCGCTCGCCGCAATGATGTCAGTCCGACCTCGGGACTGGAGGCCAACCTCAGTGGCTTGGAGTTCCAAAACGGCCGCATCCTACCAGAGTCCGAAGCTCCTGAAGTTTCCAGGCCGCGCCGGGCGGAGACTCCCGCTGGCGTCCCTCGACAAAGGGCCCCAGGACTCTGCGATGTCGGTCAACGCCGCCCGCGTTGGGAGCTTCTCGACCCACAGCTCCATGATGTTGGCGCAGCGGCCCAACGCTCCGGAGCTTAAACGGCGATCCAGGTAGGTATCGCCCGCTCTGCAGTGAATTCAGCGCTGCGCCGCCGTTGTTACAGCTCTGGTCCGGTTCCCGGTCCCCGGCAGAAAAGACCCTCCAATCCAAATAGTAGGCCGCGTGGAGGGGGGCGAGGACGCAACTCTGAGAAATTCTCACGTCCCCGCCAGGAAGCGACTGGGAAACAGTTTCCCCCTTACCCTGCCCCCCTTCCCCACATATAAAAGCTGAAGTTACCCCTCACTATCTGAATGATCTTCACCTTGCTATCTGAATGAAGGTGGCAATTGTATAGTTTAACAACCTGCGACTCCTAAACTAGTATGAAGCAAAGAATAGTTTGTGTAAACAGGCCCGTATGAAGCTTTACAAAATGGGGGGTGGCATGACAGGATTACAAAAAAAATGTGTGAAAAATATATCCCTCAGATTCCTATTAAATCTTTGCCCCTTCATTTTAAACTTATGCCCTCTGATCCTCGATTCACCTACTCTGGACAAAAGACTCAAGAGATTTCAAAGGAGTTTTATTGTCATGTGTCCCTGATAGGACAATGAAATTCTTGCTTTGCTTTGGCACACCACAACATAGAAGGCACGAACACTGAACAGATCAGTGTGTCCATATACCATTGCATAAATATATACACACATGAATAATTAAACTGATAAAGTGCAAGTAAACAGATTATTGGCTATCAATGTGCAGAGTTTTGTCCGAGCCGAGTTTAATAGCCTGATGGCTGTGGGGAAGATGCTGTTCCTGAACCTGGTCGTTGCCTTCTTCAGGCTCCTGTACCTTCTACCTGAAGGTAGTGGGGAGATGTGTGTATGGACCGGACCTGATCTATTAAATCATAATTTTATACACCTCTATTAGATCATCCCTCATCCTCCTGTGCTCCATGAAATAGAGGTATGGCCTCAACCTGATCTACACAAATCATGATGTTATACACCTCTATTAGATCATCCCTCATCTTCCTGTGCTCTATGAAATAGAGTCCCAGCCTACTCAACCTCTCCCTATAGCTCTGTCCCTCTAGTCATGGCAATGTCCTCGTAAATCTTCACTGTACACTTTCCAGATTGATGAAATATTTCCAATAACATGGTGCCCAGAACTGAACACAATACGCTGAATGCGGTTTCACCAAATTCTAATGCAAATGCAACACGACTTCCCAAATTCTATACTCAGCCTGACCCGCTGAGTTGCTCCAGCACTCTGCGTAACATTACAGAATAGGGCAAGATTAGCAAGTTTGCTGATGATTCAGAAGTGATTGGTTTTGCAGATAGTGGATGTGGTTGTGAAAGATTGCAGCAGGATCTGGATCAATCAGCCAGGTGGGCAGAGGAATGGTTGATGGTTGCATGGTTCCTTGAAGGTCGAGTCGCAGGTACATCAGGTGGTCAAAAAGTATTTCGGCACTTTGGCCTTCATCAGTCAGAGTGTTGAGTAAAGAGGTTGAGAGGTCATGTTGTAGTTCTATCAAACGTTCATCAGACCGCATTTAGAACATTGTGTTCAGTTCTGGGCACCATGTTATCAGGAAGATGTCTAACTGGAAGGAGTACAAAGAAGATTTAAAATTATATGGCCAGGACTAGAGGGTGTGAGCTATAGGGAGAGTTTTAGGTTGGGACTCCATTCCATGGAGCGCAGGAGGATGAGGGGAAATCTTATAGAGGTGTACAAAATCATTAGAGGAATGGCTCGGGTAGATGCACATACTTTTGCCCGGAGTAGTGGAATCGAGGACCAGATATCATAGGTTCAAGATGAAAGGGAAAATATTTAATAGGAATCCGAAGGGTAACTTTTTCACACAAAGGGTGGTGGGTGTGTGGAACGAGCTGCCAGATGAGGTAGTTGAGGTTGGGACTACCCCGTCGTTTAAGTGTGAAAAGGTGGTGACAAGGATGTGTAATGTCTTTCACGATATTGCAGGTCCTATTGCGGCATCTGGAGTGGTAAATGTCCTCCAGAGGGGGCAGGGGGATTCCAATTATATGCTCGGCAGTTTGTATCGCCCTCTGGAGAGCTGCTCTGTCAGCTGCTGAACAGTTCCCAAACCAGGCAGCTATGCAGTAAGTCAGTATGCTTTCTACCGAACAGCGGTAGAATGACTCCAGCAGTATAGCAGACAGATGGGCCTTCCTCAGTCATCTGAGGAAGTGAAGTCTCTGTTGCGCCTTTTTTACAACTACAACAGAGTTCACAGACCATTTAAGATCCTCATTGATTTTGATCCCCAGAAATTTAAAACTAGGCACCCTCTCCACCTCCTCGCCCCCTATCTCCAGTGGTCTGAGCTCCGCTTATATCGCCTGAAATCAGTGATGATCTCCTTTGTGTTTTTCGTATCAGAGCGAGATTGTTGTGAGCACACCACTCAGAAAGTCTGTGCACATCCTCTCTATTGGCGACCTCGTTCCCATTTGAGATGAGCCCCACCACAGTCGTATCGTCCGCAAATTTTATGATCCTATTTGCGGGGTGATGGGGCAAGCAGTCATGTGTGTATAGGGCGTAGAGGAGCGGACTGAGCACACAGCCCTGTGGTGCTCATGTGCTGAGGGTCAGGGATGTCGAGGTGTAGGGTCCAAATCTCCCATCTGTGCTGAATGAACCAATTAAAATGTATATTTCTGTCACAAACTATGGAAAGCTTGACAGAGGTGACTGTGGAGGTGCAGTCATTGGTGTACCGAGAGTAGAGGAGAGGGGAGAGTACGCAGCCTTGCGCTGCTCCTATGCTGAGCGTTGTGTGGTCCGTTATGTGTTTTCCCAGCCTCACATCCTGCTTCCTGTCTGTCAGGAAGTTGATGATCCGCCGACAGAGGGGTTCAGGCACAGTCAACTCTGAAAATTTAGAGCGTAGTAGCACTGGCACAATGCAGAACTAATATCAACAAATAAAATCCTCGCATAGGTCCCCTGGCGCTCTAGGTGCTGGAGGATGAAGTGCAGGCCCAGAATGATTGCGTCATCCTCAGATCAATTGGCCCGATATGCAAACTGCAGAGAGTCCAGCAGGGGGATTGTGATATTTTTCAGCTTGGCCAGCACAAGCCTTTGAAGGTCTTCATTACTACAGAGGTCAGTGCGACGGGCCTGTAGTCATTAAGACAAGTAATCCTTGCCTTTTTGTGTACCGGGACAATAGTGGCGATTTTGAAGCAGGCAGGGGCAGTACTTGTATGCAGGGCTGGTTAAAAATGTCTGTGAGATTTCTGGCTTTTCTGTCTTCTGAAAAGCCTCTCCACCTCTTCCATTTTTATTATTGATTAAGTGATGTTCTTCAGCAAGGAGGGTGTGGGTAATTGGGTCTGAAGTGATGATAGGAGTGTGGTGGGTTTAGAAGGGCCCTGTAAATGCAGACTGAGGTCAGGCTGTGAGTGGGTGTGAAGTGTTTTTTTGATTGGGAAAGGGTCCAGTCTTTTCATACTGGACTCTTGCCTTAAGTATGTGTGCGTGCTTAATAGGAAGGAGAAGGTGCAGGGTCCATTCTTTGCAGACTGGGGTCTGGCTGCGTGTGTTGGGGAGTCAACACCAGGGTTACTTTTCAGATTGTCAAACCTGCAGTAAAACTCATTCAGGTGGTTGATCAGCTGACGATTGTCCAAAGAGCGGGAACTTCCCTCTTCTAGCTGGTAATTTCTTGCATGCCCTTTTTCTTCGCAGCTCTGATTCCTCTTCTCGGCTCTTTATCGATTTGGTTATATTTTAACATTAACGATTAGGCTATGGGCTTCACGCAAATTACCCCCCCCCCCCCACGATATCGAAATGGTAATGTTTCATCTGTACAGAATGATCCAATTAAAATGTATATTTTTGTCACAAACTATGGAATGCATATTTTTTAGTAATGTCATCAAGGAAATGAAAGCAGTTCCAAATATTTGATATTATTTGATATTGTTTAATATTATTCATATGGAGGAGAATATAAGTGTATTCAAATGGCGCATTGTCGTGTATGCTATCCTCTATTTCATTCTCCGTGAACATCTTATTTATTAACAAGTTTCTGTTCGCTCTAATGTACAATGATCTATCTTTTCATTACAGTTCCGTTTTATGTGGTTATGGCGGTAGTTATTTTATCTCACTAAAGTTTACCTGTATTTACATGAATCAATCTTGATTGAAAGGTTGGAATAAAAGTTTGGGCGGTCACGGTTGGTCAGCGGCAGAGTTACTGCCTCACAGCAAATGCAGCGTCCGGAATCCGGGTTCGATCCCGAATACGGGCGCTGTTTGTATGGTGTCTGTACGTTCTCTCCGTGACCTGCGTGGGTTTTCTCAGATTTCTTCGGGTTTCCTTCCACACTCCAATGACGTACAGGTTTATAGGTTAAATTGCTTGGAAAATGTTTTTTTCAATTGTCCCTTGTCGGTGTAGGCTAATGTTCATGTGTGGGGATCGCTAGTCGGCACGGACCCGGCGGGCCGAAGGGCCTGTTTCCGCCCTGTTTCTCTAAAACGAAACTGTACAAATTAAAATATAGAATATCTATTTCAATAACACACACCATTCGCTTCATGTATTATTATACAAAAATATGATTATTACTATGGGGCAATGCAAGAAGATATTTTAAGAGAAATGCCACATGCGTTCCTTACAGACGAGAATTGTTATTTCGTATAAAGGTATTAAAAATCGAAATGATTATTCAAAATTCAATATATTTCTAAGGGAAGGATCATTGTAAGAAAAAGTTAGCATAGGTTCTGAAATCTGTAACATAATGTTTGCATCAAGGAGAAAGGAAAAGTTGTGCTTATGATGGACGTCCTATTTCTTGAGTAAACGTATTTTCCCCGCTGCTATGATGGGTACATCCTCACCCATATCTCCTCTGCATCTTGCAGTTCTGCTCTCGCTCCACTTGCCTCCGCACGGAACTACAAAATGATTCCCCAGGACTTAAATTTCACCCACCTGCCTCCTTATCCAACACATTATTCTCCATATCTACCCCACACATCTTCCCATCCGCACTGCCTCTCGGCTTCCATGAAGACCGCTCTCCCTTATCCGGTTGCAGCCAAACCACCCTCTCCCCAGGTCCCATCTCCTGCAACACAGGAGATGTAACACCCGTCATTATACCTCATGCCTTACATCCGTCCAATGACACCAGTAGTCCTTTCTGCGTGAGAGAGACTTTCGCATACACGTCCACTAACTGCTAACTTTGTTGCACCCGATGTGGACTACTTTACTTCGGCGACGCCAAGCGTTGATGGGGCGACCATCTCACCGAATACTTGCTCTCGGTCGTGGAGGTGGTACACAATATTCCGGTTACTAAACATTACAACTAGATTACCCATTCCCACATGCATTCGTGTATTTGGCCTCCCTCATTATCAGAGTAAGGCCACACGTACATGTTCGAACACCATCTCATATTCCGCTTGAGTATTTAAAAAAATTAACGGTATGAACACTGAACCCTTCAATATTTCAATATAACTTACCGAAACAACTACACCCCCCTTCTACCCCCCACGATCTACACCCCCTGCAATTCGCCCCAACTGCATTCGCACTCGTGTTTCCCTTCCCTCTATCCACGTGAAACCATCCGCCGACCAACCCCTTCACCTCTCCACCTATGCAATACTTTGTCCCAATCTCAACTCTCTTCCACCTTTCTACACAGGAACAAGTACAATCAGTGTGAAGAATTCCCTGACCAGAAGAGTTAATGAACCATGTTCTCCAACGGGACTGTACAACTTTGTGTCTACAATATCTGTAGTTTCTTGTCTCTTCGTATTTGTGAACGCATTGGATTAAATGTTAGCCCGTGTTCAACGGAATCTAGAAATAGCACCACCTTCCCTCATGATTTTCAACGTACACGACAGTTGATCTTCTGTTTTTTTCATCCTCCCATCTCTCTCAGGTAAGAGGATTGTTTCACACCGATGTCCACAGTAATCTGGAACGTACTTCTTAGCTTCCTATATATTCTCGCAAGTAATTACGCTCTGACACGTTTGATCTGATGACGATCATTTGCATAATATGCTTCACCGTATGACGACTCCCACCGCTTCCACACCAACTGTCGATCACCCTGGCAAACTTGGTGTGTGTTGGCCCACTTTGTCCATCCAGGTGGTACAAACAAGAGGCAACTTACAGATGCCAATTAACCTACCAACTTGAAAGTCTTTGTGATGTGGGAAGAAGTCGGAGCATCCAGTGTAAACTGCAGTCACATGGAGGATGTGCAAATTCCAGACAGATGTCATCCGTGGTGAATGTCAAACTTGGGTCAAGAGCTCGGCGAGGCTGCAACTCTCTTCCGCCCATTACTCAGCTCACCCACTCTGCGCAAACTACTGAACGTCGCTTAGTCATATTGGAACGAGCCAGGCTATGTAAATATCCACCTCCCATTTCTTTCTCTATACCTTTACAATATCGACAGCTTTTGCCAGGCTTTCCAAAGATGTCAGGAGTTCCCTTTCAATTTGAGCGTACTGCGGGCATATTATGTTTACATTTCGCCATACACCATTATTTACCCTTTCTCCTACTCTTTTCGATATTCATCTCCACCAGCTTCTCTCTCCAGTCAGATGAGCCTTCACGTGCAAGTCTAAAGCACCCTCAACATCCAATACCAATACCACGTCCGCCCGTGAGTCCCCCTTGCTCCTCATTTTACCATAAGCTGTCTCCGCTTAGTAGATTCGGTCATTCAGTCCACTATGGAACTGCAAATATGCAGATGTTCCAATGAGATTTCATTGACCTGCAACGCTTTCTCTGATGCACTCTCCCCGGTTATTACATGACATCCGAGTGTGCTCAGTGGTTTCCATTTTCGTTCAAAAACCAGCGTTCCCACTGAAAACTGGACGAACGCGTCCCTTCCCAACCCCCGCTCTCCCACTCACACACACACGCACTGACACATCTTAAGTTGGCGTGAAAAATACTTTGTGTTAAAATAAGGAAACATTTTCTGAAATATTTATTTCAAGTGAAACAAACCGCGAAATAGGGCCTGTGATTTGGATATGCTTTTCAGAGATAAGAATATGTATGGCAGCGATGTAAACAGGAAACACGCTAATATATTACCCATTACAAATTTAAGTATATGCATCGTAAGTTAAACTTCCATTTGAATGTGCATATGCCCCCTGAGTTTATCAAGCTGTGTCTTTTACTTCAATAATTTAGAAAGTAAAACAAGAGGCCGTTTAATAATTTTCTTCATTTCATCTCTGAAGTTTCGTTGGGACGCAGCATAAATGAACGTGTTTGTACAAGTGCTTAACACTCTTAACTGGAATCCAGTTTCTTCTGCAACGGCGAACGGGTCTCTGTAATCTGATTTCATCAGTTGATTATCGGTGAAATGTAGAGCAACAAAGCAAGCAAAATTTACCGTCCACAATAGAAGGAAACTACCAGATATCGCGAGTAGTAAAATGATCGATTTCCGTCGGTTCTCAATTTTTTGATCACTCCGGCTCTTCTCACTTTCGTTTCCTCGTAATTTGTTTCTGATTCTGTTCGCCCGTATAATATGACTTATTGTTAAGGCGTTGAACAGGAAGATCAACACAAATGGTAGAAATGGTGTTAAAATGATCTCCAACCAGAACCATGCAGACCAGATAGGTAAAGTATAGAAGCTTGATTTTATAGTGCAGTACCAGGGCACATTGTCAGTTACTTCACGTGGTTCAAGTAAGAAGAAGACTGGCACATTTTCAACAATGCATAATATACAAACGATCGTTATAACCGTTGTTGAATTTTTTTAGTGCAGTACCTAGTTTTTAACGATTGACAACAAATAGCAACACATCGATCAAAGGTAAAGGCCACAGTCAACCAAATGGAACAATCAATAGCAATATAAATCAAGGTCGCATTGAGACGGCAGATTGGTGTGTAATCCAGGACTGAACGTGGAAAAAACGCATCATTAATCTCAAAAAGTATTGGACCAAATATTAGATGCGATAGATTAGCTGCCGCCATCCATACTAGATATCGGGTGATGCATATGGAGAGCCCACACTTTCCCGTGGACAGTATGAAGATTGTCAATATATTAGCTGCAAAGAATAAAGGGAATTGCATTAAAACGTATCTTGTAAATTGTCTTTCTTCCACATGTTGCATTATTTCCATTGCTCATTTATCCACAGTTTTGTTTCATTAAATCTATGGAACAAATAATAATCAGGATACGGTTTCTAGCTCGTGCCTATGATCCATAATTTGTGCACGACATCGGGCATACACGAAATGCACGTAATGGGGCTATAAAATAACCAACGCTATTAGGGATGTTTGGTTATCTTTCATATTTCCTCTGGAGCAACAATAACTGTGCTGGCGTGATTCAACTGTGAGAATGATTAGAATGATAAAGACAGTGGTCGGTATGCATTAAGAGTTTTTTTATCACAGTGATATAGCTGCAGATTTATTTTAGACGTTAAAGCTGCGGGTTACAGAAAATATTATACTATCGTTTATTTTTATTACCAGGTTATTTTTATGCTTAAACTATCCTCGGTGTCTTCCCACTTTGTTATAATACAGTAGCAACTGCCAGATGTGTTTTCTTAACAGAAACCAAATAATTGCTGTACAACAAATCGTGATGGCGGCCTTTGAACAATTATGACAGTATAATCGTGAAATACGTGTGAGAAATGTGCTGAGTGAATGTAAGGTTGCATTGTTATCACAACATTGAGGTCCGCCGTCGCCGATATTACCAGATAACGGTGGCCGTATTTGAAAAAAAAAACTTACATTTCGCCATGAAGAAATATATTTGATTATCTGATCACTCCTTTTATTTGATCGTGATAAAATGACAGTTGTGATTTTGACAACAAAAATAGTTTGTTGTATTTTTCTATCCCGCATTCGATTCCCCAATAAATCAAAAACCTTTTGCATTTCTGGCAGTTAGTCCGGAAGTTGCGGCGCTGCCTGTCCGTCTGTTTTTAATTCTATTTTTGTGTTCTTTTGTCTGTATTAATAATTATTTTGGTTTATTAGGCTGTGTGTGGGTGTGTGTGGGGGGGGGGGGGGGAGGGGAGGGGGACAGGGTTTTAGTTTCTCCCTTCGGGGGGATGCGACTCTTCTTGTCGTGTTCCCCGTCTTATCAAAGCTTATCTCTGACCTCACCACTCCCCTCCACAAATGGATCCTCAACTTCCTAACCCAGAGAGCACATTTAGTGAGACTACGTGACAAATCGGCATCCAATATAATTCTCAATATTGGTGCCCCACCAGGATTCGTTCTCACCCTTCTTCTATACTCCTTATATACTCACGGCTGTGGAGCCAAATGCCAAACCATATCAATCTGCCTGTTTGCATATGATACTACACTAGTTGGTCGGCTATCGAATAGTGACGGGACGAAATACAGATAAGAGATTTAGAATCTTGTAATTTGGTGCCAAGAGAGCAACATCTCTCCCAATGTCAGGAAGACAAAGTAGATCGTGAATGATTGTAGGAAGAAAAGCGGTCGACACCCCAGTCCGCGTTGATGTAGCCGACGTATAGGCTGTCAAAAGCTTCAAGTACCTAAGAATAAAAGTTACCAGCGATTTGCCCCCCGCATCGAAGCAATACCTTGGAAAGCACATCAACGCCACAGCCTCCATAGAACTATGAGCAATTTCGGTTTGGCCTCCAACAACCCTCAACAACGACTACACATGCGCCGTGGAACGCAACGTATCGGGATACAACACAGCTTGTTTTGGGAAGAGTACAATTCACATCGCAAGAAATTGCAGAGCGTTGCGGACGTAGCCCAGACCATCTCAACAACCAGCCAGCCTTCCATCGACTACATCTGCACTTCACACAACCTCAGCAAGGAAGCAACCAGAATGAACGACCAGTCTCTCCAGGTCACACTCTCTCTCATTCTTTCTCTGCAATGTAGCAGAAGATACAGAAGCATGAAAACGCATACGTTCAGATTCACTAACAGTTTATTTCCAGCTGTTATCAGGCAACAGAGCGATTGTCTCATCGGTTAGACAGCGGTGTTCAATATCCACTACCTCAATGCAGACATTTGAACTTCCTTTCATCGGAGTTTATGTAATATATTCAACGTTATATATTTGCACTAATTGTTATACACCTCATTATTTATCTGTACACTGTGGGCGGCTTGATTGGTTGATGTTTAGTATTGTTCTTGACTGGATAGCACGAAAACAAAAGCTTTTCCTTGCATCGCGGTGCAATGTTGTTGTCACAATAATAAACTAAACTAAAAATGACTAAACTAAACGAATGCATCTCGTTTCTAATTAGTTTACTGGGAATGAAGACGGTGATGTCCACCAACAATTATAAAGAGTAATGTTCTGGTCGCGGAAAGAGCCCGTTTACCTCTGCTGTTTGGATATGAATGCAACATACAGTTCAAAACAACAATTTTGGAGCACTCTGCACGAATTCAATTCAGCAAATGTAGCTGCATTGCTCAATCAAAGGCAAAGCGGACGCGATGCAACATTAAAATCAATAGGACTGTTCCCGAGAAATAGTCAGATTCGGTGATTGATTGTTTCGTTGTATAAGAACCGTATTTATAATTCAAGTTATTTATGGCGGCGTGTCCAGCAGGTTAAGGTTTACACAGAGAAAGATTACGGAAGTTGCTTACCAGGAACTCCAATTATTACAAGAATGGGATAGTAGATGCGATCTACCAGTAATTTCACGGGCAGTCCCATATTCGTTGAATGTGATGTTTCCAGTTAGTTGAAAAGGCTTCGAATCTCCTGCTTTCGTGTTTAGTGTCTCATTTATATCTCAGGTAAACCTCGAGGGTATAATGAGCCATGCAAATTATTGCCAATGTTTATGACACGTGTTATGCAGTATGTCATTAATATTTTCGTACCCATGCTCAAGAAAAAGAATGCAAGTTTAAGAGATTTACAAGATTCAAGATATAAGATACATTTATTTGCCACATGTGCCAGATCGCACAGATAAATGTGATTACCATACAGCCATACAATAAAAATAAAGAACACAACACACGATAGAGTTCAACATAAACACATCCCCACACAACAGAATCAAAGTTTCCCACTGTGATGGAAGGCACCAAAGTCAGTCATCTTCATCTCATGTTCCCCAATGTTTACCCGTGGTCGCGGCCTCGTCGAGCCCTTCGCAGACGCGGCTACGGGCGGCCCGATGTTCAGGCCCGCTCGTAGGGGTGATGTAAGTCCTGGACGTCGGGGCTGGGGGACATCCTTAGCAGCCTGGAGATCGGAGTCGGCCACCTCGTACTGGAGTTCGCGGCTCCCAACGTCCGCAGGGCGGAGATGCATCACTGGTGGCCCTCGGCAAAGGGCCCCAGGACTCCGCGATGACGGTCGAGATCGAGGCCCGCTTTGGAAGCTCTCCCAAACCGCAGCTTCACGATGTTGGAGCTCCAAACGGCGATCCAGGGATGCATCGCCCACTCCGTGGTGAATTCAACGGTTGCAGCTCTGGTCCGGTTCCCGGTCCCCGGCAGGAGAGGCCGCTCCGGTTACATGCCGGGAATGGAGAATTAGTTGGCAGATGTGATTTGTTAATTTTGACATTATCTTCGGCACTAACATTGAGAGCCTGTGCTGGGTTGTTTCATGATCTACGATAAAAAAGCATTGAGGACATTGGACGTGGTCTCTGAAACTGCAACGCGAGAATGCTGTAAAACTATATTTTGCTGTCTGCTATTTCTGTCTTTTCACCTCTATGATCTTCGGTTGTACGTTGGTACTGGTTAATTGCATCGCATAAGGTGTTATTTGAGTGGATGGCACACAAATAACGCTTCAAGCTGGTAAAGATAACATTAACAAAACAATGCAAATCAAATGAAATCATTTCACACATGGGTAAAATAAAAGTGTTCCATATGAGTTGCGTGGAATAGCGAAGCAATACGCGCTCAATGATATATAACAATTACACTTCTGAGTATGTGAATCAAATTGGAGTTGACCATTTTATATCAAAATAAATAAAATATATTTTGTTGGACAAGGTGCATAAAGGCTGGCAATCTGTCAATACATGTAAGTTGGGTTGAATCAATAGGTCGCATGACGGATTTGATTCAGCGACTAAACGTGTCTGTCTTTTAACACACAATCCTGAAACGCCTCGACAATGACATGTTTTTCCCTTGAGTCTCAAATAAAAGTTATAGGTAGCCCAAACGATGCAAATGCAGGCACCTGCTCCTGTTATCCCGCATATCCCTAGCTAATGTTTAATCATCCAAGACAGGATTGAAGAACTGAGTGGAAGACCGATGCTTCAAATGCTGTGTTTTTCTTGCACCAATAAATGGCTCATCCCAATTCAACGAACCCTGTCACACGAGCTGGGGTGTCTCCATTTATTGCAGCAGCAGGCTGGAATCTTCGGGCATGGAGAAAGGCTACCATGCCTGTGTTTGGTCAATGTTTCGTCGTATACACTAAGGTAATTCACTGCGACTATCTTGTCCACAATTTACAAATCAGCACAACCAACCGCCAACATGGCATTGGGCGTATTATACACGCTGTTCAATTATTTTCAGGCTATCAATACAGAAGTCCTGATCAACATCACCGTTGACTTCGATCACTTTTGAAGGAAGCAGAGGGTGAAGGGGGAAGGTTGTTTTTTCGGATTGGAGGTCTGTCACCAGTGGTGTGCCTCAGGGATTTGTGCTGAGCCCATTGCACTTTGACATTTAAATCAATGACGAATGAGAACGTACATATCTACCAAATCTACATATCACATAAAAATGGGGATATTGTAGTCAGTGGAGATGATTATCAAAAATATCAGCAGGATCTTATTCGGTTTGGACAGGTGGGCTGAGGGATGGTTAATTGAATTGAATGCAGATAAATGTGAGGTTTCATTTTGGGAAGTTTAACACGGTGAATAATAGGGCTCTGGGGAGTGTTGCGGAGCCGACGGAACTGGGAGTGCAGGTTCATAGTTAAACAGCGGGTGGCGCCACAGCAGTGACTGTCTCGCCAACAGTCTGTTTGTCCCCTCTCTGTTTTTATTATTAAAGAGAGAAGGGACGGAGCGGGAGAGTGAGAAGAGGGGAGAGAAAGAGAGTTGGAGAGAGAGAACGGAGAGAGAGGAGGGAGAGAGGGGGAGAGAGATAAGAGGGCAGAGAAATAGAGAAGTGGAGAGAGCGAAGGGGGGAAGATGAGGAGAGAGAGAGGAGGGGAAGAGAGAAGAGGAGAGAGAGAAGGGAGAGAGGGAAGGAGAGTGGGGGAGAGAGAGAAGAGTGAATAGAAAGAGAAAAGGGGAGAGAGAGAAGGGAGAGAGAGGGGAGAGATAGAATGCGGAGAGAGAGGAGGAGAGAGCGAACGACGAAAGAGAGGGGAGAGAGAGGGGAGGAGAGAGGGGAGGGGAGAGAGAATGGGTAGAGAGAGAGAGAAGGCAGAGAGAGAAGGGAGAGAGAGGGGGGAAGAGAGCAGACGGCAGAGAGAAGGCGGATACTAGAGCGTGGGGGTCATTCTACCATATATGCCACTGGTGACTGGGCAATCTGAACCCAAGCACCAAATTGTAAGCGACCAAAGGTGCGCATCCTTCGGGATAGCCCCCTTTATCCCACAACCGCGGGATGAGGGTCGGGTAGAGCGGAGGTGTGGGACAATGTTCATCCCTCCACAATGATGTGATTGCCGCGGGGGTCTGGACCCATCGCTGACAAACCCACCCCCGGAAACGTCAAGTCCATTATTTGACTTTTCAGTTGAGTGGCAATCGGTCCGATGCCTTGCAGGCGACGCCGCCTTTTGGGTAGTTGGCGATTCGACAGAAATGGCCATTCAGTGAGTTTTCTTTTAGATGACGCAGCCTTTCGGTTAGTTGGCTTTTATGCGACCCGCCCTTTCGGTTAGTTTGCATTTAGGAGTCCTACCCTTTCGATTCGTTGGCGTTTCTACTTCGTTTCCATTCGGTTATTTGGCTTCCACTTCTTTGCTTCGGCTTCTCGTTCGTCGACCCCACGTCCGCGTACGATTAGCTGGTGGGTTAGCACACCGAGTCAAAATTAATTGAGACGCAACACTAACACGAGCCTTTTATCCCATCACGTACAAAAAGAAGGGGTGGGACACTGCAACCTTCACATGGTTCGCCCTGTTTCGACAAATGCAATCAACCTGGTGTGCACAATCAAATAAGATCTAATAGAACACGTTATCCTACAACTTCAGACTGTGCACGCCATACGCAAGAAGAAGAAGAAGAAGAAGTACATATAGAAGTTACAGATACGAGCAATTACAGATGCGATATTATCCCAAAAAAAGGTACAATGTATCGCAGTATGATAGGTAGTCAGGCAGCATCACCGGTTGATTTCTTCTTCTTCTTCCTGCGTTTGAGTCAGCCGAAGTCCGCAGCAGGGTGATACCGTCCGGTTCGACATCCATAGGTGCCCGCTGTAAAAAGGGCGCAAGCTCCAGTTTGGCGCCATGCTGCTATCTATGTTTGTTGTCATTCCCTGACTGGGGTCAGTTGAAAGGGCTCACCACGGGGAGGTCCGGATGATATGAATATGCAACGTTTCTGGAGGGTGCTTCTTCAGACTTTTGCTCACCAAGCACGTAACGAATATGAATTATTGTTTACATTCATCCGATTCAAAATCCGTCCCTGCTCCAAATAGACCTGAGTACTGTGCCTAGACAGTAGAGGCAATTTACAGTTGCTAATCAGCCTATTAACTCACACATTCTTGGGATGTTGGAGAGAAATAGTGTACCGAGAGAAAACCACGCGGTGATAGCGGAACGTGCAAACTTCACATGTCATAATACCGTCTAGATGCAGTTACATGGAAACATAGAAACATAGATAATAGGTGCAGGAGGAGGCCAATCGGCCCTTCGAGCTAGCACCCCCATTCATTGCGACTATGGCTGATCGTCCCCAATCAATAACATGTGCCTGCCTTCTCCCCATATCTCTTGATGACACCAGCCCCTAGAGCTCTATCTAACTCCATCTTAAATCCAACCAGTGATTTGGCCTCCACTGCCCTCTGTGGTCTCTGACGCTGTAATTCAGTGACACTGCCTTCTGCGCTTTTGGGTTGTCAGCTGTTACAACGTGTTAAGCAATTAGCTTGCATAGAATCTGATTAATATCATTCCAAGAAGCTGGTCCCTGCGGTAGCTGTTTGAAAATTAGAGCAATAATGGCCATCGTGTCATTAAAACAAATTCTAATCTCGGTTTTTAACGTAATTATGGAATATGAGGGAAGTATCGGATGGATGGAGCTGTGGTGCAAAGTCAGACATCATCCTGATAAAGAGACAAGCAGCCGAATGGCCGACTCATGTTTTATTATTCACAATGCTGAGTTGATTGCATGGATGATCACTCCTGCTGTGACAAATATTACGTTCTTCTGAACCGCTCATTTTTGCAGCTTCTTCAAAATAATCTGACGTGTACTCTGGAGTTTAGAAGGTGGAGATGGGATATTATTGAAACATGTAAGATTAGTAAGCGTTTGGACAAGCTAGAGACGGGAAACATGTTCCCGATGTTGGGGGAATCAAGAACCAGGGGCCACAGTTTAAGAATAAAGGTTAAGTCATTTAGATCGGAGATGAGGAACCACTTTTTCTCACAGAGAGTTGCGAGTCTGTGGAATTCTCTGCCTCACAGGGCGCTTGCGGCCGGTTCTCTGGAATCTTTCAAGAGAAAGATAGACAGGGCTCTTAAAGATAAGGGAGTCAATGGATACGGGGAGAAGGCAGGAACGGGGTGCTGATTGTGGATGATCAGGCATGATCACATTGAATGGCGGTGCTGGCTCGAAGGGCGAAATGGCGTACTCCTGCACCTATTGTCTATTCAGAGGTTATTACGGATATAATAGGTAATCCACACAAAGGTGCGGGACAAATCACAGATGTTGGAGATGGCACTACATGATTGCCTGATCAACGTCTCGCCACAGTAAATGTATTCGTACTTCATTGATCAGAAGGGGTTCTAACATTTATCCAAGTTGTCTCGAATGTTCAAAATAACCCATTTCATCGCATGATTTGTGCAAGTAACAAATACGGGGAACAAGATAGATATAGATAATTTGTCGTTTTACAAATTGATTATATTGCAAAGGTTTTACCTATTCAATATGGAATTGAGACCATTGGTGCTTTACTGTAAAATTTCAACTGATGGGGCAAATCCCAAATTTTTACGGGAGCTGTACCACGCTAACTTTATTCGAGCATATTGCGCCATTATTCTTTTCAGTTTTAGATGGTGAATCTTCAGCGGCACGGAGGCACAGCGGAGGGTTGCTGCCTTACAGCGCTTGCAGCGCTGGGGACTCGGGTTCCTTCCTATCTACGGGTACTGTTTGTATGGGGTTTGTTCTTTTTCCCCGTGACCGTCTGGGGTTTCACGAGATCTTCAAAAGACGTACAGGTTTGTAGTTAATTGGCGCGGTATAAATATAAATTGTCCTTGGTGTGTGTAGGATAGAGTTAATGGTCGGATCGGATCGATGAGTGAAGTGCCTAGAGAGGTAAATTATGAATACTTGGCTCAAGACCCTTCGGCGAGGACGCTGATGGGAGGAGGATGCCGTTATCCAGTTGTGTGTTTATTTTAATTTATGTAAATGACCTCCATACTCAGTACGTGATTCAAATACATCTTTAACCAGCACTGAAACTTAACAGCATGAAGGATTATTAGTTGTCAGTAGATCATGGCTGCTCCAACTGCCCGTGCTGGAAAACAAGTGTTAGTATAAGTATTACAGTGGGGTGGAGTTAGACATGCTGGGTGGTGTGTGATTGGCTAACATGCAACATCAATCTACATCTTTCCCACTAAAGATTAAGTGTGGAAGAGCACCCATGCCATGGAGCTAAACATACTCGCGTGCGGACCAACCCCCCCCCCCCCCCGCCCCCTCTGACATGAAAGATGAGACGGAGAGCCTGGAGGCGAGAATGACGCGGTGGAGCCTTGTGGTGACCGAAACGGGAAACATGCGGTGGGTGAGGCCCCGTTGTTAGTGGCGACCGCGGGACGTGGAGGGGCGAAAGGCATGCGGGGACGGGAGGTAGACATTGCAAAAAGTGGCTGGAACTGGAGCGCTGGAGCATAGGGACCAGTAGGCGGTGGTCGAGGCTCGCTCATAGCAAGCAGGTGTTGTCGACTTCTCCGGTACACCGCTCCCTCACAGTCTACCAGGTAAGACCGTGGCTTGTCAGTCGGGTTGACAACAGTGCCCAGACGGGAATGTCCAGTTGATGTTCGTAGGCGGACGACCTAACCCGGAAATAGAGGCATGAGTGGTCTACTGGAACTGTCGTATGACCGTTTCTGGATATCGTGCTTCTCTTGTAGACGTTTCTGGATAGCGGCGGGCTTCAGCACCTGAGGAACCAGTTGCTGTTGTGCGATGGGTACCGGTGGCCTCGTCATCCTCGACATCAGTCGCTGTGCCGGCGATCCCAGGGTTCCGTCCCTGGCTACGTTTCTGAGATTCAGGAGATTGAGATGAACGTCTGACTTTGAAATCTGTACTCGCAAGTGTTCGGCGCTTCTGACGGCGCGTTCAGCGAGACCATTACTCTGTGGATACTCGGGACTGCTCGTGAAGTGCTGGAAGTTCCATCGGTATGCAAAAAGCTCGAACAGGTGGCTGGTGAACTGCCGACCGTTGCCGGTTCTCAGGCTGACGGGAGCGCCAAAGGTAGAGAAGTTTATTTTCAGCTTCTGGATGACCATCTCAGATGTGAGGGAGGTCAGTTCGTCTATTGCAAACAAGTTAGAAAATAATTTTGACTAGAACGAGGTAGTGCTTCCCGCACCATTCGAAAATGTCCGCCGCCAGCGATGTCCAGGGCAGAGCTGGTGGAGGTTGGTGCAGAAGGGGCTGCCGTGCGTGTATGAGGCGCAAGGCGGTTGCAAGCGGGGCAGGAAGCTACGCGGTCCTGGATGTAGCTGGCCATTCCCGGCCAGCAGAACAGATTACAGGCGCGTGCCAGTGTGGCGTCGGCCGGTGTGCCTCTTTGAAGTATACGTCTTGTAGCGATTAGGGTATCACTACCTTGTGACCCTTGACGACAACCCCATCCTGAACTACCAGTTCATCACGAACCAGGAAGAAAGGCTGCACCTCTGTGGGCGTGTTTGATTGTTTGACTGGCCATCCTGTTTTGATGATTGAACAGAGAATTTGAAGCGTAACGTCAGTGGCGGTGTGCGAGGCCAGAATGCGCAGTTGCTTGCTGGAGACGAAATCGACACCGAGAATCGTGAAATTTTCCTGTTCATAGGGATGTTGTTCGCAAGATGCCCGAGGTGCATGGGAAAGAGTGTCAGCGACGTGCATGTCCTTACCCTTAGTGTACGTATGAGAGAAATCGTACCGCTGCAGCTGCATCATCGTACGCCGCAAACGAGCTGGCGCGGCGTGGATGGGCTTGTTCAGGATTGTCACCAGTGGGTGGTGGTCCATCTCGACCGTGAAGGTGTTGCCAAAGATGAAGTCATGGAATTTGGAGCAAGCAAAAACGACGGCCAACAGTTCCTTTTTGATTTGCGCGTACTGCTGCTCCGTGTCGGTCATGGTGCGAGAGGCATACGATACAGTAGTAGGGGCCCATCGGCAGATGGCTGCAAACAGACTGCGCCGAGCCCAAATATCGAAGCATCGCAGGTGATCGTCACCGGACGTTTCAGGTCAAAAAAAGTCGGTGCACTGGTCAGTTTGAACTATAAAACATTGAAAGCAATCTGATGTTGCTGAAACCACGCCCATGCTGTGTCCTTTTTGGTCAGCTCCCGGATTGTGGAGCTTAGTTCGCTGAGGGTCGGTATGAACTTGCCGAGATAGTTTACCATGCCCAGAAAACGCTGCAGGCCCTTAATGTCTCTGGGGACAGGCATTTTTGTGATGGCAGTAGCCTTCTTCGGTTCGGGTTTGAGACCATTAGGAGTGAAGATGTGGTGGTCGTAGGAGGCCTCTGGAACGCTGAACGTGCACTTGTCAGGATTGACCTTGAGGTTGAACTTGCGTGCGCGTTCCAAAATGAGCCTGAAATTGTGGTCGTCCTCCGTTGCGTCTTTGCCATACACTAGGATATTGTCTACAATATTGGCACAAGGTAGGTCCTCGAATAATAGCTCCATAGTTCTTTGGAATACTTCACTGGCAGAGTTGATTCCGAATGGCATTCTCAGACACTTGTACCTGCCGAACGGGGTGGCAAATGTGGTGAGGTTTGATGACTCCTTGTCCAGCGGTATCTGCCAGAAATAGTTCCTTGCATCGAGGACAGAAAAGAGGGTAGCCATTCCGACCTTTGCCGCAACATCCTCGACAGTCTTCATAGGATAGTGTGGACGCCTAATGGCAGTGTTCAGTACTTTGTGTTGATGCACAAGCGGATTTCATTTTTTCCTTTCTTGACTGTGGCAATAATGGTCGAGACCCAGTCAGTGGGGTCGCTGACGGCTTCAATTATGCCTGTGGCGGCCATGTCCTTTAGACCAGAGTACACCCTGCCAGTCATGGCAAATGACAATCGGAGTGGAGGTCGGATGACGGGTGTCACAATAATGATCTTGTAAGGTGCCCAGGTTATTGTCGAAAAGATCAGCGAATTCGCTCATCGGGTCCAGGGAAATTTGCAGCTTGTGGACCGTTTTGAGATCAGCCAGAGTTCCTGGCAGGCCCGATTGCCAAGCAGAGTAACTGAATTAAAGTTCAAGCCAAAGAAGGTCAAATTCCTCCTGGTTTTTTTCAACACAAATTTCAAGATGGTTTTGCCCAGAGGCACCAGAGCCTCCCCTCCAAAACCACGTAGAACGGATTTGTCCTTGATCAGTGGCTCGCTAGCTCTTATCTTGTTGAAGAGGTTGATTGACATGGTGTTTACCTTTGCACCTGTATCTAATTTAGCACAAAAGTGGACATTGTTTACAGTAACTGTCACGGTTGGATCAGAATTCTTAGCAGCAGCAAGCTGTTATGAGTAAACAGTTGGGTACTCTAGTGTCCCCTGGTTTTGTTCTCCCCGCCCACCCCAACTTGGAGAACATTTTTCCTGCATGTAGTCAGTCCCATTCCTTAAGATGTTAACATGTATCCAAAAGATCCCCTTTCCTCGTTTAAAATTCCAATGAATACAAGCCTTGTCGATTCATTCGTTCGTCATATAGCAGTCCCACAATTCCAGAAACCAACCTGGTGAACCTACGCTCCCTCAATAACAAAAATGTCCTTCTTCAAATTAGAAGACCGAAACTGCACACAATACTCCGGGTGTGGTCTCAGTAGGGCCCTGTACAACTGCAATATGACCTCCTTACTCCTATACTCAAATCATCTCGCTATGAAGGCCAACATGCCATTTGCTTTCTTCACTGCTTGCTCTAGTTGCATGCTTCCTTTCAGCGACTGATATACAAGAACACCCAGGTCTCATTGCACCTCCCATATTTATACTCTGACGTCCTTCTGATAATAATATGCCTTCTTGTTCTTGCCACTAAAGTAGATAAACTCACATTTATCCCATTACACTGCATCATTATAAAGAAAGCACCTCTACTTCCTGAGCAGATTACGGAGAATCGGCCTGTCAAGGAGGTATGTGTCTAACTTCTACAGGTGCACATAGAGAGCATACTGACTGGTTGCATCGTGGCTTGGTTCAGAAAATTGATCTCCCTGGAGTGGAAAACACTACAAAAAGTAATAAACACTGCCCAGTCCATCATTGGCTCTGACCTCCCTTCCATTGAGGGGATCTATCACAGTCGCTGCCTCAAAAAGGCTGGCAGCATGATCAAGGACCCACCACCATCCAGGGCATTCACTCATCTCCCCACTACCTTCTGGTAGAAGGTACAGGTGCCTGAAGACCAAAACGTCCAGGTTCAGGAATAGCCGCTTTCCCACAGCCATCAGGCTATTAAGCTCGGCTCGGACAATACTCTGAACATTAATAGCCCATAATCCGTTTATTTGCACTTCATCAGTTTATTTATTCATGTGTGTGTATATGTATACAATGGCATATGGATGCACTGATCTGTTCTGTATTCGTGCCTACTTTGTTCTAGTGTGTTAAAGCAAAGCAAGAATTTAATTGGCCTATCACGGCCACATGACAATAAACTCTCTTGAATTCTTGAACTTGAACTCTCTTGAAGTTGTCTTGTATCTGCCCACTCACCCAACCTATCTAAGTCACCATGCAGCCTCAGCATGCCCCTCACAGCTCACACTAGCACCAAGCTTTGTGTCATCCGCAAAGTTGTAGATGTTACATTTAATTCCCTCGCAACTGCCGCGATATTTTGTGCGGTTGCACTGTTCTTAACAGCATCGTGGTTTACTGCGAGCACATCTTCTGAGTTGATTACCATGCGTCAGTTATTTAGTTCCGTGGCCTTGTTCGTGGAGGTAGATGGAGTAGGATGATGGTAGGTTCAAAGTGGATGCCAGACAAAGCCTAGATGGGAGATACAGTTAGAGAAACATTGTGCAGCACCGAATAGAGCTTTTTAGGCACATCCGTGTCAAACGATTTCCCCATCTGCTTTGAACACCTTCATCAATTTCAAGAGTTTAGAGGATGTGCAGGGAAACATGAAATATATCGGAAGGCACAGAAAATTGTTGCAATAATCTGCATTGAGGATAAGATGACGTGAAATCAAAAACAATTCTAAATACATTTATTGGACCTAGAGGATAACCAGCCATCGAGATACGATATTTATCCTACCTTACTGTGGGAATCTCACAAATACATACTTTCCACATAAACTCACGCAGAGAAGAGCATTGCATTTGAAGAATTCTCAGGGGTTGCAGTGAAATTATAGAGAAACATGTATTATGGAGGCGTCAGATATCATCTATGCTTTCCATTTGCACATAGAATATCGTTGTGCAAGTGGAAAGCAGGGATGAGTCTAATATTTCTAATCATAAGAAGGCTTCTGCGGTGCTCGCTTTCATTAGCTGGGGCACAAATCATTGTTTGATTGTTGATTATTTTGTAAATCAAGGATAATGCATAGTGATATTCGGATATGATATTCTACAGATAATGTCTACAGAGGCAACATGAGTTGATCTTAAAAACAAGAGCAACCGCTCTAAATTTATTAAATGATAAGCCAACTAGTATTCGGTGGGAAACGGGGACAGCCTACAGTTACACAGGTTACGAAAGGATACAAGAACCACGGGTGTATTGAAGTGGGTGACAATAAGTCCCCAAAATGAACTAGATCCTACTCAGTACAAGAGGATCATCAGGTTAATTTATTACGTGTATGGAAGGATGTTTCCTTAAACAGTATGTGAATAGTCCGATCCGAATTAGGACCATTCTGGACATTGCATTGGAAAACTACTCTGGACAGATTTGTTTTATTAGGGATGGGTCTAGATGATGGAGGAGAGCGCTAACTTGGAGCAAAGCATATTGCAATGCCATCAGCCCCGTGCTTGGCCCGCTGGATGAGGGGACGTTTTGGGGTACGTCCACAGCGAAATGTGGGAGTCAACATTTTCCAGTAAGGAGGACAGATACGCATGGCAAGGAATGGGAATCGTGGATGACCAAGAAAGTTGTAAACTTGAGTAGAGTTTTACCGGAATGCTGCCTCGGTTGGACTTTATCAGTTACAAGGAGATGATGGACAAACTTGGATAGTTTTCACTGGAATGACTAAGGCTGATGGGAGACCTGAAATAAAAACATTTAAAACTGATAGGCAAAGGTGGAAAAGGCAGCCAGAGACGTTTTCCATACTGGGATGGACGAGAGGATGAGTGTTTAAGGCTAGGGGTCAAAGTTTATAGAAGATACACGGGCAGGTGTTTCCCGCAGGAAGTGGCCAGTGCCTGGCATGGTGGTGGAAGCACGTGTGAGAGTGGCGTGCAAGATGCTTTTCGATAGGCACATTGATATACATGGACAATTCATCATGTAATTGCAGCAGGAAACAGAGAAGACGTGTTGACTAACAAATAGGTCCGCACTTATTAAGCTTATTATTTTTAAAATCTAATAATAACATATCTAATTAACAGACTAGCCGATTTTGCTGGTAACTATTACGCAATTCCATGATTATCAGTAGCAAACGTGATCTGGCTGACATTGTTTGTTTAAATGACTAACGCTATTCCCTACGGATTTACCGTGATTAGGCGTCATGTGGTTTCTCTGGAAAATCCGCGACGAACTTTAAAAACATGTGCCTGCCAACAAGCACTGTCAGAAAACTTCGATTATCTCTGGCATGACACTGCCGGTACTCAAACAGGTAGAAGATCAGGTACTTCCTCGACCAGAGGAGCAACCCATACCCATCCACTGACACCCTCCTCCGCCTAGCGGAGTTGGTCCTTACCCTAAACAACTTCTCTTTTGACTCCTCCCATTTCCTCCAAACACAAGGCGTAGCTATGGGCACACGCATGGGCCCTAGCTACGCCTGCCTCTTTGTCGGGTACGTCGAACAATCTTTGTTCTCGACGTACCAGGGCCCCACCCCCGACCTTTACCTCCGTAACATTGACGACTGCTTTGGTGTCACCTCCTGCACCCACGCAGAACTGACTGACTTTATCCATTTCACCACCAACTTCCATCCGGCACTCAAATATACTTGGACCATTTCCGACATTTCCCTACCATTCCTTGACCTCACCATCTCTATTGCAGGTGACACACTCCTGACTGACATCCACTAAAAACCAACTGACTCCCACAGCTACCTGGACTACTCTTCATCCCACCCTGCTTCCTGTAAGGACTCCATCCCCTATTCCCAATTCCTCCGACTACGCCGCATCTGCTCCCAGGATGACGTGTTCCACACCAGGTCATCGCAAATGTCCTCGTTCTTCAGAGAACGGGGTTTCCCCTCCCCCACTATCGATGAGGCTCGCACCAGGGTCTCCTCCATACCCCGCAACACTGCCCTCTCTCCCCATTCCCCCACTCACAACAAGGGCCGAGTCCCCCTGGTCCTCACCTTTCACCCCACCAGCCAGCGCATACAACAGATAGTCCTCCGCCAGTTTCGCCACCTCCAACGTGACCCCTCCACTCGCCACATCTTCCCATCTCCCCCCCTATCTGCCTTCCGCAAAGACCGCTCCCTCCGCAACTCCCTCGTCAATTCTTCCCTTCCCTCCTGCTCCACTCCTTCCCCGGGCACTTTCCCTTGCAACCGCAAGAGATGCTACACTTGTTCCTTCACCTCCCCCATCCACTCCTTTCAGGGGCCCAAGCAGTCATTCCAAGTCCGACAGAGGTTCACCTGCACCTCCTCCAACCTCGTCTACTGCATCCGTTGCTCCAGATGCCAGCTAATCTACATCGGTGAGACCAAGCGGAGGCTAGGCGATCGTTTCGCCGAACACCTCCGCTCGGTCCGCAATAACCGACCCGACCTCCCGGTGGCTCAGCACTTCAACTCCCCCTCCCACTCCGTATCCGACCTCTCGGTCCTGGGCCTCCTCCATGGCCAGAGTGAACAACACCGCAAGTTTGAGGAACAACATCTCATATTCCGCTTGGGGAGTCTGCATCCTCTGGGCTTAAACATTGAATTTTCTCAATTCTGTTAACCCAGACTGCTCCTTTCCCCCCACCCCCCCACCTCTCCCTCAGCCCTTGGGCCCTGACATTCCTTCTCCATCTCCCACCCCCCCCCCCAAGTCGCACTAGCTTCTCATTTTCACACCAGAAACAGCTTACAATGGCTTGCTTCCCTTATCACCAATACTTTTTTGCATATCTTTCACTCATTGTTCTTGCTTTATCTCTCCATATCACTGTTTATATCTCTCGTTTCCCTGATCCCTGACCAGTCTGAAGAAGGGTCTCGACCCGAAACGTCGCCTATCTCCTTCACTCCTTAGATGCTGCTGCACCCGCTGAGTTTCTCCAGCTTTTTGTGTAACCCCAGAAGATCAGGTAGACAGACATTGTAGACCAATGGACCTGTTCCTGTACCGTACTCATTTAATTTAGCGAAACTGCATGTAAACCAATGCGACCGACTCCACGCCGAGCACCATTAAACCGTTCACACTGGTGACATGTTATTCCAATTGCTCATTTACTCCCTACACACTGGGGACAATTTTACGTAGGCAAATTAACCTGCAAATCCGTAGTTGTTTCGGACGTGGGGGGAATCCGTCGCTCCTGGTGGAATCTCACGCGGCCACAGGCAGCAAAGCCAATGTTTGCAAGGACACGGTTGGTCGATGCTCCTGATCAATGTTTCATGTTCAATGTTCAGGAACTGTTATATGTCGTGTGAACGGAAATGGTTTTCATCACATTGTTTGGCAAGAGGAATTATCATCTGGATTGTCAATAATATAGGGCCTGAATCTTAAATTGGATTGGCGGGTATATCATACGTCAGTGCGGTTGGATGAAGTAAATTGGACATTCTCTGTACTGCAGAGACTGCTGAATTTTTGTCTAGGAACTAGGAATTATAATGTTGTTATAGTGTTGCCCAAGGAGAAACAGACCAGTTCTTCCTCCGGCACATCACGTAACGCGCCGCATGTTGACCGGTAATGTCGGTCCCCCGTTGAATTAACATGTGCCCGCAGATGTTGTGTCATACCGATAGACAATAGATAATAGCCAATAGCCAATAAACAGTAGGTGCAGGAGTGGAGCATTCGGCCCTTAGGGCCAGCACCGCAATTCAATGTGATCATGGCTGATTATTCACAATTAGTACTCCGTTCCTGTATTATCTCAATTTACTTCAATTCCACTATCCATAAGAGCACTATCTAACTCTCTCTTGAAAGCGTCCAAAAAAAACAGCCTCCACTGCCCTCTGACGCACAGAATTCCACACACTCACAATTCACTGTGTGAAAATATTTGTCCTCATCTCCATTCTAATTGGCTTACGACTTATTCTTAAACTATGGCCCCTGGTTCTGGACTCCCCCAACACTGGGAACATATTTCTAGTATGCCTCTAGTATGTTCAAACCTTTAATAATCCTATATGATTCAAACAGATCCCCTCTCAACCTTCTAAATTCCAGGGTATACAAGCCCAGCCGCACCAAACTATCGAAATATGACAGTCCAGCCATCCCGGAAATTAAGCTCGTGAACCCACGCAGCACTCCCTCAATAGCAAGAATGTCCTTCCTCAAGTTTGGAGACCAAAAGCTTTAGCTGGCGCGGACGCTTCTAAGACTATTGGCGTTGTGACAGAACCAGGACTGTAATTATTCTTCATCGCCAAATCGAAACGGATCGATATCGAATTGGACGAATGCAGCCATGACGATATAGGACGCGGCAAGTTCAGTTAATCTAGCTTGTGTCGTGCCCAATTGCAATTGGATTCTCCCGCTGATTTTCCCTTTCACATGCACTGTTTCACACGAGTTAACAAGTTTCCTGAGTACGTGCCGTTAGCGATACGAGTTCCGACTATCCCGCTACATTAACTCTACGTGATTACCACGAGTTTGATTTGTTTGATACTCGGGATCACTCGTGGGTGGACTCCACCGTGAGCCAGGGGTTTTGTTTCAATTTTTAACTTGAACAGTTAATTTGATTCGTGGAAAACCTCAAACATGTTTGACTTTGTTCACGAGTTAACAAGTTTCACGTTTACCTGCCGTTAGCGCCACGAGTCGCTAAGTTACGTCCACGAGTTACGTCGTTCCCTCACGTTAATTGGAAAATAGGTGCAGGAGGAGGCCATTCGGCCCTTCGAGTCAGCACCGCGTGAATCTACGTGATTACCACGAGTTCGATTTGTTTTTAACTCTGGGTCACTCATGGGTGGACTCGCACCGGGAGACAGGGGTTTGACAGAAAATGTCAATCAGTTCTCTTAATTTTTAAGAAGTGCCCTGTTCCATGGTACGAGTTCATTCCAAGAGCTCTCCCTAGTTTGCCCTGATTCGAACTCGGAAATTGACGGCAATGGCCACTGGTCGTTACTACGGGCTCTCGTGGACATTTTTACCAATGTCGAGCTTAAACGAGTCTTCTCGAGTACCTGCCGTTAGCGTCACGAGCCCCTGAGAGACTCCGACGCACCCGCTACGTCCAATCTCCGTGCTTACCACGAGTTTGATTTTTTTAAACTCGGAACAGCTCTTGGCATGAACTCGTACCGTGGGACAGGACTGTCTTCATTTGTACATTTGGGTGCTTGGAACTGACTTAAAATAACACTCAGACACGGGAGTAAACTAACAAGCTTCTTTAGTCCAGAACGCCACCTTGAGTCTCCCCCAGCCCAAGCGTCCCCTCGCACAAGACATAACATATGCTAATTATATCACATACAGTGGCTTGCAAAAGTTTTCATACCCCTTGAACCTTTCCACGTTTGTCACGTTACAACCACAAACGTAAATGTATTTTATTGTGATTTTATGTGATAGACCAACACAAAGTGGTGCATAATTGTGAAGTGGAAGGAAAATGATACATGGTTTCCAAATTTTATTACAAATAAATAATTGAAAAGTGTGGCGTGCAAACGTATTCAGCCCCCCTGAGTCAATACTTTGTAGAGCCACTGAAAATAGAAAGAGTATGGCACAACTGCAAACCTACCACGACATGGCTGTCCACCTAAACTGACAGGCCGGGCAAGGAGACTGAAATTGTTGCCCATTCTTCTTTGCAAAATAGCTCAAGCTCAGTTAGATTGCATGGAGAGCGTCTGTGACAGCAATTTTTAAGTCTTGCCAGATATTCTCAATTGGATTTAGGTCTGGACTTTTACTATGCCATTCTAACGCATGAATATGCTATGATCGAAACCATTCCATTGTCGCTCTCGCTGTATGTTTAGGGTCGTTGTCCTGCTGGAAGGTGAACATCCGCCCAGTCTCGTCTTTTGCAGACTCTAACAGGTTTTCTTCCAGGTTTGCCCTGTATTTGGCTCCATCCATCTTCCCATCAACTCTGACCAGCTTTCCTGTCCCTGCTGAAGAAATGCATCCCCACAGCATGATGCTGCCACCACCATGTTTCACAGTGAGGATGGTATGTTCAGATTGATGTGAAGTGTTAGTTTTCCGCCACACATAGCGTTTTGCAATGAGCCCAAAAACTTCAATTTTGGTCTCATCAGACCAGAGCACCTTCCTCCACATGTTTGTTGTGTCCCCCACATGGCTTGTGGCAAACTGCAAACGGGACTCCTTATGGCTTTGTTTCAACAATGGCTTTCTTCTTGCCACTCTTATATAAAGGCCCGATTTGTGGAGTGCACAACTAATAGTTGTCCTGTGGACAGATTCTCCCACCTGAGCTGTGGATCTCTGCAGCTCCTCCATAGTTACCATGGGCCTTTTGGTTGCTGCTCTGATCAATGCTCTCCTTTCCCGGCCTGTCAGTTTAGGTGGACGGCTATGTCTTGTTAGGTTTGCAGTTGTGCCATACTCTTTCCATTTTCGGATGATGGATTGAACAGTGCTCCGTGAGAATGTTCAAAGATTTGGATATATTTTTTTTATAACCTAACCCTGCTTTAAGCTTCTCCACAACTTTATCCCTGACCTGTGTGGTGTGTTCCTTGTGCTTCATGATGCTGTTTGTTCACTAATGTTCTCTAAGAAACCTCTGAGGCCATCAGAAAACAGCTGTATTTATACTGAGATTAGATTACATACAAGCGGACTCCATTTACTAATTAGGTGACTTCTGAAGGCAATTGGTTGCACTGGATTTTATTTAGGGGTATCGAAGTAAAGGGGGCTGAATACATTTGCACGCCATACTTTTCATTTTTTTTATTAGTAAAAAAAATTGAAAACCATATATAATTTTCCTTCCACTTCACAATTATGCGCCACTTTGTGATGGTCTATCACATAAAATCCCAATAAAATACATTTATTTTTGTGTTTGTAACGTGACAAAATGCGAAAAGTTCAAGGGGTGTGAAAACTTTTGCAAGCCACTGTACATCTCACTGCTCCCCCCCTTAACTCGGAGATAGGTAACACCATTTATACAATATACACCAAACTGCTCCCCCATTTAACTTGGATGCAGGTAACATCATGTAAATTACATTAAATATAATTGAATAACTCACTGCTGCAAAATTATATTATTACCGTCATCTTACATTACATGCTCATAACTGTAATAATCATATCTAAAACTCTTATAATTAGCTCTTATAATTTTTCATTCCACTCATCTTCCTTAAACCAAATACATTACCTCTTGCTTTATGTGTTATCCTTTCCCGTTCCCTTTTGTGTAAATTGCGAACACTTTCTAACCGCTCTAGCTCAGCCTGTATCTCTGCTTCTCCCTTTTTAAATGTCCGGAACTAATTTGCAAATTTCTTCCTGTTCCTGATATTCTGTGTTTCATTTTCTGGTTCATGTATTTGCTTTGTTTTCCTCTTTGTACGTGGGATCTGACCGATGGCTGCAAGTTTTCGTTTTCTAGCAGCTTCCTCTGTTGTTCAATTTCCATTAGCTGCGTATTTATCTGCTCTTGTGGTTTAATGAGATTCTGAAATGCATAACCATTTGTCCATTGCTCAGTGAAAGTGGCTCCATGCTGGAGGATAGTGAAGTGTTCTAATCGCAATCGGTCCTGCATAATTTCGTCTTGACCGACAAGCCTCTCTTCTTTAGACTTTTCTATTAGTAACTTTCTACTCATTGCCACACATGTATTTAACCGCTCTTCGTATCGTGTGAGCCTTTTCTGTTGTTCATCTATGTGTCTTCTTAAGTCACATCTCTGGTTCTTCATCAAGAAGTAGGATCTGTATTGTCTTTACAATACAACAATGGCTTTGATTAGTGCTCTGTATGGTTTTCATACTACATAAGCACGGTAGCGAGACTGCACTATAGCTGCTGTAAAAATCAGTTTGAGGAAGTCTTTCCTATATCGTTTAAACCTTTTGTATCATCATAGCCTTTTCTGTTGTGCATCAATTTGTTCCTTATCTCTTTCCTATACCAACTCATACAGACTACTGACTGAACATTTACTGTAGCCTTCTTTTTTTTTTAACCCACTCCCTAACCACCATACCCTAGTAGGCAGCTTGAATGGTAATGGTTACATACTTCATTGACTGCTATTGCACAAACTGTGACTGCCATATTTTGTATGTTTTGTACATTCTCTGGATTGAAGTGACTGCTGGTCTGATAGATCTGTAGCGGTAACCATGGTATGCAGCTTACAGAGTGATTACAGCCGCCTTTTGCATCAATAAATGTCTTCTTGTAATGCACATCATTAAGACTGACTTAATATGGCTTGCTACCATCAATTCTGCGATTTTCTCAACTAATTATCTGGCTTTAATCCCGCGGTAGAAGGCCTGAATACAAACCACAGCTTTTCTCAAACTATTGTAATGTCTCACTTGGACATCTCCTATCTGGCAAGATCTGTAGCGTTGCTGTGCCGCAATGGCAGATCAGCATAGTTTCTTGAAATACTGACGCTGTTTATGCATCTGATAATAAGTCTGTATGACCTTGGCAGATTTGTGCATGCACCACTATTGCTTTCGAACAACCATTCCTCGATAGGTAGCCCGAAGCAGCAGAAAGTTCCTGTGTACCTTCATGTAAGTCTTGCGATCACTTTCCATTTGAAGGTGTGCCCTATAATGGGGTTGTACTATTGTAGCTGGCAATCTCATTGCCCTGTATGGACGGTATACTCTGTGCATTCTTAATGCTGCTTGTAATATCATTGCTGCCTTCTGTTTGTTCCGGGTCTCTCTCCGTACCTTCATACACTTAAATGCAGCTTGAATAGTTATGGTTGCCCTCTGGATGGCAATGTCCCTTTGCACTTGACTTGTGCCCCTTTGAACTTGACTTTTGTCATTTGAGGGACTCCCTGCACTCTTTTAGTTCAGGCCCCTTGCCTCTGGATGCTCTTGGAGGTTTTGGCGAGAAATTAGCCATTAATGCCTCCTACGCTCCTCGTACGTTTTATCCGAGGGCTTTTCTGACTGCAGTAACACACGTAAGGTCTGATAACCCTCTATTCCTAGGCCTAATGTGAACCATGCTCTCATCTTCTCCTCAGCAGTGATGTCATTGGAAATGAAAGAAACATAGAAACATAGAAACATAGAAATTAGGTGCAGGAATAGGCCATTCGGCCCTTCGAGCCTGCACCGCCATTCAATATGATCATGGCTGATCATCCAACTCAGTATCCCGTACCTGCCTTCTCTCCATACCCTCTGATCCCCTTAGCCACAAGGGCCACATCTAACTCCCTCTTAAATATATCCAATGAACTGGCCTCAACTACCCTCTGTGGCAGAGAATTCCAGAGACCCACCACTCTCTGTGTGAAAAAATGTCTTCTCATCTCGGTCCTAAAGGATCTCCCCCTTATCCTTAAGCTGTGACCCCTTGTCCTGGACGTCCCCAACATCGGGAACAATCTTCCTGCATCTAGCCTGTCCAACCCCTTAAGAATCTTGTAAGTTTCTATAAGATCCCCTCTCAATCTCCTAAATTCTAGAGAGTATAAACCGAGTCTATGCAGTCTTTGTTCATAAGACAGTCCTGACATCCCAGGAATCAGTCTGGTGAATCTTCGCTGCACTCCCTCTATGGCAATAATGTCCTTGAAGCCTCCAAGACTTCAGTTCATTTCTTAAAATTACACCCAGAGTCTAACTGGGGCAACTTTCCTACCAGTTAAATAGCCATGCTACAATGTTGCTATTCAGGTGCACTATTTTCTGTTCTCTCACTGTGTTTTCTGCACTGGACGTAATCCTTTTACACACTAAGAAGTGATTCAGCCCACTGACGATTACTAATTCTTGTAATAATAGATTTATCCTTTTAACCAACATTTCAGGTTAATAGCCAACTAGAACATTTCAAACCATATTCGTTCTATGCACAAAGATTTACTACTAATAACAGTAACCAATGCATGACATTCACCAGTCCCGCTTTTACTTTAAAGGAATTCGCCGGTCTGGCTTGTCGGCCCATGGACTCCGGTGCCTCCTCGACCTCTCGGGCTGTCCTCACCGTTACTTTTGAAGAAGCTGGAGGATTCTCTAGAGCTTCTCTAGAGGATACCGTTGCTGCTGGACACTCCGGACATCCATTGCTGCCACCACTGGCTCCACCGGTCCTCACCGGGACTAGGCCCTCACTCGACGTCGGTGGCGGCAGCTGGGGCTGCCCGTGGATTACACAGCCCTGGAAAACGTTCGAAGTCGGTGGCGGTCATCGGACCTGTCCGTGGCCTACACTGTACACGGCCCTGGGGCTCACCCGAAGTCGGTAGCGGCTGCTGGGCCTCTTCTGCCCCTTTCCCGTGGCTGCACGGCCATGGAAAACGTTCCAGGTAAGTTGACACCGTCGTTGTCCTGCTGGTTAGGCATCCAGCTTTCGGCTACGTTCTTCTGTGACACTTACTTACTGCCCCATTTGTTTTCTTTGCTTCCTGTTCCGACGTTTCTTTTCTTTGGCGCCAATTCAAAAACATTTGGCGCCAAATTGTTTTGCTTGCTGCCGTTCCATTTTGTTTCCAAACACAACCTCTTCTTTTTAACTTTTTTTTTTAGTGACAGCCCTTCTTCTTTGTTCTTTTATCCTCGCCGCCAATTGCTGTGTGTTTGGGTGCTTGGAACTGACTTAAAATAACACTCAGATACGGGAGTAAACTACCAAGCTTCTTTATTCCAGGACGCCACCTTGAGTCTCTCCCAGCGCATGCGTACCCTCGCACACAACATAACATATGCTAATTATATCACACATATCACATCTTCGATCACAGTTTTTGTGTTAAGTCAATGGAAAAACAATAGGGAACAAGATGCTAATTTCCAAGTATTGAAAATGGCCATAACGTTTTAAATACTGAAGATATGAAAGTGAATTAGGTGTCAAATTAAACTTCTTTCAATGCTTTATGTGATGGGATAAATTGCAGACTTGATTTTAAAATGTATCTGCACCTTAGAAGCCGAAGCTTAGGTTGTTAGCCAAGAAAGATAGACTTCATTAACCCTCAGTACAGCAAGAACGATGTTGCTGTACTGAGTGTTAGCCAAGTCTCTCCATCACTGTTAACAACTGATGGGAAGCGGCTGTAAAGTGGGAAGCGGCTGCAAAAGGACAGCGCTGCTGGGTGGTGGGGGGGAGTTCCTTTCACAGCGTGCGGGTAATCTGGCATGGGGAAAAGTTGCGGGGAGGGCAATGGCGTTGAGGAGGGGATGGCGTATCATGCCAGCATCCAACTCAAGAGCGGGTCAGCGGGCGATGGATAACAGGACAGCGGGCGGTGGAGCTCCATATGTCAGTGCGAGTGACCTCAATTGATCCCTTGTTCGCGCGGACACAGGAGTAAGATCCACCACCCGCTGTGATGTTTTCCATTACCCGCTGACCTGCTCCGCTGTATGATCTTTGCTCTTGAGCTGGTCCCCTCACTGTTCAGACATAGAGCACTGTCAGAGGTGAGCGGGCCGGCAGAAGGCGCTGAGATGGCAGTCGGTTCCGCTGTCCGGTGATGTTGGCCGCTCGTAGCCACGCGACTGCTTCCCTCCCCGGGCACATGAACGCCGACCCTCTCCTTCTCAACGCTACTGCCCTCCCTGCAACTTTATCCCGGGCCAGACTCCCCACACGCTGTGAAAGGAACTGTCCTCCCAAATGGTTCTTTGAACTAGTATAGTCATTAAATAAGATGACAACTGATCAACCTATCCCGGTGTGCTCCCGTTTTCCCCACCATCTTTCCACCTGCCATCACCCTCCACCCCCACCCATTCAGTAAATCAGAAAGAAGGAGATTTGAAAGCCTTGGGCAAATTGAATTGTACTTTATTTATTTATTTATGTTTATTTTTACAGAGAGGAGAACAATCCGCGTGTGCGCGGTTTACGATTGTTTTAAAGCCGACTGACTGTCATCCACACAGTTGTCTCCAAAACACACCTACTTTTTTGATGTCCAAACATATCTCACCCGCAGTTATTTATAGGTTCATTCAAACTTTAAAATGTCATATGTTTTGGACACAGATTATACTTTATACATCCCACATACAGTAGTTAACGAGAAACATACCCAACAGTCCGCACATTCATGCAATTCAACATCCCACAACAGCAGTTGAAGCAGGGCCGCGATCTGAAACGTCATCTATCCATGCTCTCCAGAAATGTTGTCTGACCCGTTGTTACTGCAGCATTTTTTGTCAGTTTATGTAAACCAGTATTTACAGTTCCTTGTTTGTACATCCCACAACACCCGATGGAATCAAATGGCATTTGTGGGTCACCATGTAATTCTGGCAATCAAGTTGTAATTCTCGAACTAAGAAAACACTTCAAATTATATATGATCCCAGCTTTGGAAGTATTAAACGCGTGTGTAACAATTCGCTCAAATGGTCCATTGATATAAATATTTTATTCAGAACTTTTCAAAATACGTTACTTCCGGAAATCGATTTGCAGGGATTTGTTAGAGGTAGTGCGATTAAATTTATACAAAACTGCAATTAATCTTGTCGAATTTATTTCATTTAGACCTGAAAATTTGAAATGTTTTCAGGTTTCGTAAAGGTGAGTATTTATTTGCCCTATCTGGGACACATGACAACAAACCCTCTTGACTTGACTTGACATGACTTGATATAATTGGACAAAATGTCGGTACAACGTAATACCTTCGCAACACACGTGCATTCACATTCCACGTGAAATGGTCTGGTGTTGGAGGTGCCGAATTAAATGTGAGGGACATGTTGTCTGTCCGACTGTCCTGCGGGGCTCATGTCGATGTGCTGCGTGAACACAAATTCACACCAGGTGATTAAAATTAAATTATTTATTTGAAACTGATGAATATACTTAGTGGACGCTTAACCATATTCTTCAATTCCTCTCTGAATTTACCCTGAGACAATGCATAAATAAAAGTATTTGTGCAAGCACTAAAGCACCTCAGCATATATCCGGATTGTTCCGCAATAGTGAATGGGTCATTGTAATTTGCTGCTAGAAACTGAGTGTCGGTAAAGTGTACAAACAGGTGACAAATGAAAAGCACCATCCATAGGAGTATAAAATTGCCTGAAATTGCCAGTAATAATATGATTGACTTCCTACGGTTATCAATTTCTGGATCTGTGTGACTGGTGGGCCTGCTGGTTCCTCGGAGAGCGCTCCTCACTCTATTAGCCCGTACGATATGCCTGATGGTCAGTGAATTAAGGAGCATGATCAAAACGAAAGGTACAAATGGGCATAAAATAGTTTCCAACCATAAAAATGCGATCCACATTGGGGCGGTGTAGAAGCTTGACTTTACATAACAGGACCATGGCTGACCATCAAGTATTTCCCGAGGTTCATAAACAAAGTAGATCGGAATGTTTTCCAACACACTCACGAAACATACAATTGCAATGACCATTGACGCCATCTTTTCGGTGCTATATTTTGTTCGCAGCGACTGGCAACTAATAGCTATAAGTCGGTCAAAGGTGAAGGCCACAGTTAACCAGACAGAACAATCAATAGAAAAGAACAACAGCGCGAGATTAACGCTGCAAACAGGAATATAATTGAGAAATGAATATGGCCAATAGGCATCTTTTATCTCATACAAAATCACTTCAAATATCAGAACCATTAAATCGGCAGCTGCCATGTAGACCAAATAACGCGTGATGCATTTCGATAGACCGCAATTTCTGCGGCAGAGAATCACGATCGCCATCAGATTAGCTGCGAAAAAACAACAAAAGTATAATGACACAGGTTATTCAAAGGTCAGTCGACAGAGATGTCTCCTTTCTTATGATTTTCCTTTCACTATATTACGTGGCAAGCGTGGATAGCCGACAACGGTGTTTTTACACGGTGTTTTAATTTGTCAATAATATTATTACGCTGCAATCCTCAGTGTACAACGTCGGCATTTGGAGATAGCCAACGGCTATTTAGAAATGAAAAGTGACCGGTTATACCTGTTAATTATTATTCCAATTCTTCGTTATTTCCTGCCTCTTAGATCTATTGTTCGATTCCTAAACCAGTGAAATTGAAAGATTCACAGATGCACAAAACAATTTGCAGAATAATGTGTCTACACTGACCTGCATCCAAGGCAGAAATTATGTGAGGATGAAAATAGTCATCATATGTAAACTGCAACATACCCAATAAGTAGGCTGCCCTGCGTTTTGTCCTATTCTGTTGATCTCAGACTTAATCAAGGACATTTTATTTCTCAAAACGTTTGAGGCCATGTAAAACGATCGGCTAGTTAGCTCTACAAATTGCCTCCCTCACCTCCTACAGCTACGTTCAGGCTTGCTTGCGTGCTACTGGCCAGCAGATTTACAAAGTGGAAACAGCAAACAGCGTCGTTTTGACAAAGGAAAGCAATCAGACCACTTCAAGTTCGAAATAAGACATACGGAACATATTTTACTATTAAAGCACAAAGCTATAACACTATCAACAAAGCGTTCAACAAAGAAATCCAAGCCTAATGCCAAAGTAGTAATTAAACTGCCCCTACACACTGGTGCTGTAGGACAGACACTAACTCCAGATTAAGTAATAAGCAATCTCTACATGTTAAGAAGCACACACCATCGAAGCTTGTAGAAGCTAGTATATAATTGGGGTTATCAAATGGGCACCGCCCTTCACTGGTGTTTCACTAAGTTCGGGCCCCGACACGTCGAGAAGGTTGAGCAGTTAGTTCTGGCGTGCAAGAAACCCCCCACGCACAACCTGCGCTCAACGCCTATGCTACCAGTATGCACTACAAAGCTCTTAAGTATGCGAATATCTACATAGTAACGGAAACTACAGAAGATTATTTCAACAGTTGCTAAGCACTCGCAAGCTTTCAAAAACGTATCCAAACATTTCGTCAAACAATCGGAGTGCCACATATATCAAACCTACATATAAAACCGGGATACACGTTCCAAAGAAAAATATTTACCTCGTATTATATATTTATTTTCTGCCCCAACTGCCAACAAATCCACCTACTGCCTTACTCTGCTGCGTCTGACATTTCCTTTACGGCTTGAAACGTAGTCTGTCCGCGAATTAGCAGCTCTCCAAATGGCGACATGGTCGACCGTGCTATGAAACCCCTACAACCCGCCCCTACCAGATATGCTCTTGCTTTCCATCCCTGCCGTTCAACTTCTGCCACCAAATCTACATATCTGAGCTGTTTCCTTTCATAAGCCTCGTCGACTTTCTCACGAAGCACGACCAGTTCTATAAAAAATACTATCCGCTAACTAATGAAATACAACATAAACATTTTACAGTCATAACAAGCGGGCTAAACTGATCATAGAGCGACACGTTTTGATTAGTTTCCTTGTGATCGGAAAATACCGCAAAATCCCGAGTACAAGAGGCTGAAAAACCGTGACCACCAGGTTCACGAACTGCTTTTTCCCAGCAAAAATCAAGCCCACGAACAGACTACACAACATTAACCACGACCACGGAAAGAAAGATCTTCTCTCGACTTTGATTCTGTTTGCACTTTTGAAACATAGAAACATAGAATATAGGTGCAGGAGGAGGCCATTTGGCCCTTCGAGCCAGCACCGCCGTTCATTGATCGTCTCCAATCAATAACCCGTACCTACCTTCTCCCCATACCCCTTGATTCCACTCGCCACGAGAACTCTATTTGGCCTCCACTGCCCTCTGTGGCAGGTAATTCCACAAATTCACAAATCTCTGGGTGAAAACGTTTTTTCTCACCTCAGTCTTAAATGGCCTCCCCTTTATTCTAAGTCTTTGATTTCTTTGAATTCGACTTTGCACTATTGCGGCGATCTTGTACGACTGGTGGTTAATTCCTTGTACTAGTTATTTTTGTGGGTTTATTTTTGTGTCATTTTGTTAAATGTCCTGTTTGACCGCAAGAATGTTCGTGTTACATACATGTTTTCCTGCTGCTACTAAGAATTTAACTGGTGCGCTCCCGATGCATATTATACACAAACACTCTTCACTCTTGACGAGTTGGCTGTTTGACCAGCTTCGAAAAAATCTCATGCTGATCGTTAGCCAAGTCCCCATAAGGTTTTACAATAAGTCTAACCATACATTTAATGTGATAAATAGACAATGAATATTGCTGCATCCCAGAATTCCTGGCAATGTAGAATTCTGTACTTTTACTTCCTTTATGAGCACGAATTATATGAACATGTAGTGCAATTATTCCGACTGCAGAAATAAGTAAACAGGAAAACGTTTTTAAATGATTGACTTTTTCACAGACTTACCAGGAACTCCAATTATAGCGAGAATGGGATAGTAGATATTCTCTATCTGTATAATGACCGGCTGCCCCATAATTTGCACGAGTAAACTGCTCTTGACGGGGGTGTGATCATCGAAGACCTCGGCTTTCAAACTATGGTGGTATTTAAACATAAAATCAAACACAGTTCAGTGCGTTTTGCGTAATGATCGGAATTATTCACACCAAGTTAAACAAACACATTCACCAGCGTTTACTACAAGATTATTACAACAATAACCAGGGCATCAGCATCTCCAACAAGAGTTTTAACAAACCAACTTCCATTGATACTTGGTGATGTTAGGCTTGCTTATCTATCTGGCCTCACTATTGAGCAACAACTCAAATTGACCGATGGCATTAAGTACTGCACCGAAAAGGGCGGGAACTGGACATCCTGCGTGGATCTCACACATCTTGACTCACCACATTCTTTACCACATCTGCAGGACACGATGTTTAGATTCATATTAATTTATTTGTATTCACGAGTGTACAATTAAAATCGTATCATCTATGTATTTATGTTTATATGTTTATGTACATTTAAAACCAACTTGAAACTTTAAAAAGTGGGCACATTACTTTTTACATCGGTTTCTTTGCTTAAAAAAATATTTATTAGGGGTAAATACATCAATGTACACATATATACTGCTACAATCATTGCACCCCATAATTTTATGGCTTTTATAGAAAAAAGAATAGAGAGAAAGAGAGTGAAATGTGAAAAGAGTTGTGATAGTGAAAGAGCGTGCCAAAGGGGAGAAGAAACCCTTGGTCAAATAATTAGAAAAGGGGGTTAAAAGATAGACCCTAAAAAAAGAAAAGGAAAAAGAAAGGAAAAAAAAGAAAAAAAGCCAGTTATGATGTTATATATATCACGCAAAAGGAATCCACTTCACATCGGTTTCTGACCGCAATGTTCACCCAGGTAGTTCGAGTGTATTCCACAAATTGATTAAGGTACTGGTACAATGAAAATCTTGCGCACAGCAGGATCGCAGCTAAATAGACAGGGACAAACAGACAAACTCATCATGCATACATATAGTGCATATTACACATAGATTTTGCAAGATAATAAAAGGGAAAAAACAAATCCATGGTCAACAAATGCTGAAGTGACGGCGGGTCGGGCAGCATCCCTGAACAACATGCAAATGTGAAGTTGCGGGTCCAATCCATTCTTCAGACTATGTCCATGAGAGGGAATGCTGCAGATTGTTGTGCTCTGATTTCAAAGTAGGATTACTATTGTTCAGAAAATAGACAGACACAACATGCTGCAGTAACTCAGCGGGACAAGCAGCATAACTGGACAGGATGAATAGGAGAGGTTTCGGGTCGAGACCATTCTTCAGACTGATGTCAGGGGGGGTGGGGTGGGGACGCAAAAACATAGATAAGGAAGGGTAAGGTGTGAAAACAGGACTCAGGGAATGGAATCAAGGAAACTTAAGAATAGATCATTGTTAGCTGGGAGAAGGTAACATCAAAGATAACAGATATAATATGCGGTAAGAATGGTCGGAGAACTGGGAAGGGAGAGTGATGGAGACAGAGGGAAACCAAAGCTTTCTTGAAGTTACACAAGTCTATGTTCACATCGCTGTGGTATAAGCTGCCCAAGCACAATATGGGACGCTGTTCCTGCAATTTGCACTGGGCCTCACCTTAACAATGGAGGAGTGAGGCCCAGTGCAGGACAGAAAGGTCGGTGTGGGAATGGGAGGTGGAGTTAAAATATCTAGCAACCGGGAGATCAGGTAGCTGAGGGCGTAAGAGTTCAGCGAAACGATCGCCCATGCCGGCGCTTGGTCTCGCCGATAAATAGGAGTCCACACCTGGCACAGCAGATTCAGTAGACGAGGTTGGAGGAGGAGCTATTGAATCGCTGCCTCACCTGAAAAAAATGTCGGAGGCCTTGGAGGGAGTCTAGGGGGGAGGTATAGGGTCAGATGTCGCGTTTCTTGCGGTTTCAGGGGAAAGTACTTGGGCAGGGGGCGGTTGGTGGGGGGGGGGAGGATGAGTTGACCAGGGAGTTACGGAGCGAACGTTCTCTGCCGAAAGCGGAATGAATTGGAGATGGGAAGATGTGGTTAACTCTGGCATCCCATTGGAGGCGGCGGAAATATCGGAGGACTGTGTGCCGAATGCGACGGCCGATGATGTGGAAGCTGGGGACTAGGGCGACTCTGTTCCCTGTTGTGACTGTGGAGAGGGTGAGCAAGAGAGCAGCTGTGAGAGATCAATTGTAGATTGATTGTGCCTGTTAACCAAACACATATAGCTAGCATCACTAATCCCACCCCACTATAACGTTTATATTAACACAAGCTTCTGGCACTACTTCGAGCAGCATTTGGCATGTTCTGACATCTAACAATGCTTAATGCTGTTAAAGTTTAAGTGCTGATTAAAGATGATTTGGGATCACATGGCGTGTCTGGAGTATGTCTACATGGTGTTAGCTCTGGTCTGATCCACGCCTTCTGTATATCGAGTTTTATTATTCTCATTTGTGAGTTTTTATTTTGTTTTACTGATGGCCTCCTTCTGTCGAAAGTCGGCTCCGCTTGTCTTTGATGCAGACATTGGTGAACTCTGTGTGACGTTTGAAATTGATTACCGACATTACATGAACATCGTACACCGAAATGAACCAGAACCTGTCAAAGCCTCCCTTCTATTTAACCTCGCGGGTCCAGATGTCATTCGGCGATCCAAAACGTCCCGATATGCTCCGGCAGTCCGCGATGCCAACGACCAGGTAATAATCCCAGCTGAATCTCCTGATGACCCAATGTGTTGCTACGTAAACTAAACCAATCACATCTTGGACAGGGCAAGGTTTTTCTCTCGTCGTCAGCTCCCTGGCGAACGAGTGGATTCATTTACCTCACATTTAATGTATATGGCCCAGCGGAGCAGATTTGAAGAAATGGCGGTTGACCAGTTAACTAATCAGTTAATGAGCGACATTTTAGCGACTGGCATGAGCGACAAAACGCTCAGATCAGAACTTGTGCGAAAGACAGATTTGACCCTAGAGGAAGCAGTTCATGCTTGCAGAACAGCAGAATTTATCGACCCTCTAGACAGCCAGCAAGCTACCGACAAAACATCTATTAATCAGACAATCCTCAATAGGCAGCGTGCAAATACAGATAACAGGCGATTTATGCCCCAAGCAAGCCAGGCAGCTCACGACGAGTCTCAAAAAAAGATGTCTAAATTGCAAATACTTGCACAGCAGGAAATCAGCTTGTCCTGCATATGGCAAAGCCTGCAATTAGTGTAATTAGCTAAACCACTCTGCATCCGCCTGTCGGTCCACATCTCGGGGCCGTGTGAAGAATCAACCCGACCCCAGGTGTAATCTCATTTTTCTGCAACAAGACAATAACAGTCTCACTCCTGCATACCAGCCATAATCCGCCCCGATCACAGCCCAATTAATTCGCAAGAGGATCCGACTCTTTATTCATTGCAGCATGCTCTTGAAAACAATTCTGGTCCTGCAGTGATGGTCTCTGTAAACAATCTATGTTTCCCAGGGAAATTGGATACAGGGGCAAAGGTCAATAAACCTCTCCAACAAGACAAGAATTAACGAGCCACTGATAAAGGACAGCTCCACTCTACATGAGGGTGGGGGGGTGGGGGGGGGGGTGCTAGTCCCTCTGGGTAGAACCAATTTAAATTGTGAACTGAAAAAAGCCACAAGGAATCTGACCTATTTATTTAATTTTAATTCCATGACTCTGCTGGGCAATCGTGCCTGAACAAACTAGGCAAACTGCCCGAGACTTACAACTTTTCTACCGACCCCCAATGTGACACCTGTCGTCAGAGCCTCACACCGGCATTCATTTGCCGTGACAGACAGGATTCAATCCGAGCTAAATAACTTTGTCTCGCTGGGCGTGATCGAATCAATCAGCGACCCCACCGACTGAGTCTCAACTATGGTTGCCACTTTGAAGAAGGACAAAAACGAAATCCGTTTGTGCATCAACCCGAAAGACCTGAACACCGCCATTAACCGCCCTCACCGTCCCATGAAGGCCGTCGAGGATGTTGCGGAAAAGATCGGAATGACTACCCTATTTTCCGTCCTTGATGCAAAGACCTCTTTCTGGAGAAAAAGTCGTCAAACCTCACTACATTTGCCACCCCATTTGGCAGATACAAGTTCCTGAGAATGCCATTCGGAATCAACTCCGCAAGTGAAGTCTTCCAAAGAAACATGGAGAAACAGTTCGAGGACCTATGTTGTGCCATCATTGTCAACCATATCCTGTATGGCAAAGGCGGAATGGAGCACGATCACCACCTCAGGCTCGTCATGGACGTGCACGTAAGATCAACCTCAAGCTCAATCCCAACAAGTGCAAGTTCAGGATTTCAGAGGTCTCCTACGTCGGCCACGTTTTCACTCCTCAAACCTGATCCGATGAAAACCGCTGCCATTACGGAAATGGCTGCCCCCACAGATGTGCAAGGCCTACAGCGTTTCCTGGGCATGGTAAAGGTTCTCGGGAAGTTCGTACCGAATATAACCGAACTGAGCTCCCCTCTAGGTCAGCTGACTAAAAACGGCACTGCCTGGTCGTGGTTCCAGCAACATCAGATTGCGTTCGATGCTTTAAAGTCTAAACTGACGAGCGCGCCGACCCTGAGGTTTTCCGATTTGAAAAGCCAACTGACGATCACCTGCGATGCCTCGCGATTGGGACTCGGCGCAGACTGCCTACAACCATCTGCCGATCGTACTCTACTACCTGTCTCGTATGCCTTTGGCACCATGAACGACGCAGAACAGCGCTACGCGCAGATTGAGAAAGAGCTTCTGGCTGTCGTCTTTGCCTGCTGCAAATTACACGACTTCATTTTTGGGAACACCTTCAAGGTCGAGATGGACCACCAGTCACTGGTAACAATCCTGAACAAGCCCATCCATGCCGCGTCAGCTCGTTTGCAGCGCATGATGATGCAGCTGCAGCGTTTCGATTTTTCTATTATCTACAAAAAGGGTAAGGACATGCACGTCGCAGACACTCTCTCTCGTGCACCTCAAGCATCTTGCGAACGACATCGCTACGAGCAGGAAACTTTGACGGTCCACGGTGTCGACTTTGTTTCCACTAAGCCACAGCGCAGCCTGGTCGCACATACTGCCACCAACGCCACTCTCCAGATTCTCTCAGCAATCATCAAAACAGGCTGGCCAGACAAACAATCCTACAGAGGCGCAGACATTCTTCCTGGTCCGCGATGAACTGCTGGTTCAAGATGGTGTCGTTATTAAGGGCCACAAGTTAGTGACCCCCTCATCACTACATTGCGAATACTTCAAAGAGGCACACAGTGGTCACCCAGGAGCCGATGCCACACTGGCGCGCACTCGGAGTCTGTTCTACTGGCCGGGGATGGCCAAGTACATCCGGGACCGCACAACCTCCTGCCCCACCTGCACCAGCCTCACCCCTCATCAGCAGAGGCAGCCCCTTCTGCAACAACCTCCACCAGCCCTGACCTGGACGTCGGTGGCGGCGGACATTTTCGAATGGTGCGGAAAGCACTACCACGTTTTAGTCGACTCCTTTTCTAACTGGTTTGAACTGGACCCACTAACCTCCCTCACGTCTGAGATGGTCATCAGGAAACTAAAGAGACACTTCTCTACTTTCGGCTCACCTGTTCGACTGCAAACCGGCAACAGTCGGCAGTTCACCAACCACATGTTCAAGCTTATCTCAGACCGATGAAACTTCCAACACATCACGAGCAGCCCCGAATATCCACGTAGTAATGGACTCGCTGAGCGCGCCGTCTGTAGCGCCAAGCAGCTGTTGGAGACAGCGCGTTCCTCAAACTCTGATGTGTATCTCGATCTCCTGAATCTCAGAAATATTGCCAGAGACGGAACACTGGGATCACCAGCCCAGCGAATTATGTCCATATCGACAAGACCTTCAGTCCCGATCGCACAGCAACAGCTGGTCTCTAGGGTGCTGAACCCTGCTACTGTCCAGAAATGCGTCCAGGAGAAGCATGACATCCAGAAACGATCATACGACAGATGCAGCAAACCACTTAGGCATCTACTGCCGGGCCAGTTCGTCCGTTTACAAATCTCTACTGGACATTCCCGTCTGGGCACCATTGCTAACCTGGCTGACGAACCACGACCCTACCTTGTGCACCGTGAGGGAGCGGTATACCGGAGAATTCGACAACACCTGCTTGCTGTGAGGGAACCTCGTCCACCACCAGCCGGTCCTTGGGCTCCACCGCTCCAGTTCCAACCGTCCGCTGCCATGTCTCCTACCAGTCCCCGCATGCCTTGCACCCCGCCACGTCCCGCAGCTGTGACCAACCACGTGGCCTCCCCTCCTGCATGTTTCCCCTTTCGGTCACCACATGCCTCTCCCGCGCCATTCTCGCCTCCGGGTTCTCCGTCTCGTCTTTCAGGAGAGGGAGGAGAGGGGTTTGTCCGTAGGCGCTTGGGCCGTGTCAGCAGACCGCCAGATAGATATGGCTAGTATGTTTAACTCCATGGCATGGGTGCACTTTTACACCTAGTCTTTAGGGGGAAGGATGTAGATTGGTTGTGCATGTTAACCAATCACACATAAGTAGCATCACTTACCCGACCCCACTATAACGTTTATATTAACGCTTGCTTGTGGCACTACTCAGTTCGAGCAGCAGTTGGCATGTTCTGACATCTAACCATCCTTCATGCTGCTAAAGTATAAGTGCTGATTAAAGATGATTTTGGATCACAATGCGTGTCTGGAGTATGTCTATACAGCTTTCAAATGCAGTACAATAAAATAGCTATTCTACTCACGATTTCGTGGTGAAGTTCTCCTTCAGAAAGTCGCAATAAATCTCGAAGCCAATTGCTGGCTGAGATCTATTTTCTTCAATTCCTCTTCCTATGAACCGATCTTCAATTCCTCTTCTGGAACTAATTGTTCTGGCCCAATCTCTCACCAGAGATTCAGCCCCGCATTCTGACCCTCTTTTTTTAAAATTATTTATTATCGTAGTAAAACAGTAAGATATTCATTCAAACTTCTTGTAAAGTGCGCTTTGATCTTACTCGTAGTCAAACTCCAGCATGTGGCTCTGACATGTTAGAAAGCTCCGGAAAAAGTCGAAAGCTATGCCATCCCGCCAAGCTTCTTCTTCCGAACTAAAGTAAAAAAACTACAAGCTTCTGCCCAAGAATCCCAGCAGCAAGCACGCCGATTATGTAATAAACCCCACCCACATAAATACGGGTAGACAAAATTTAAAGCCAAATGCCATACTTTATAACATACTAAGTTAAGCCAAATGGCCACTACAATTGGGAAGGCATAATGGAGGGATAATAAAAGCTAGGTCCCCTCGGAGCCATATCGCAATATAAGTCCAGGGGTGTGGGTCAAGGCTAAAATGCAGAAACATAAATTTGTCCAGGTCTCTAGCTGGGCATGGTCATTTGCTCCAGCTGTAAAATGTGCAGAAAAACTAACTGTATTCCGGTGTTGCATTGCAAACAGACGAAGAACCAGGACGGTGAAAAATGAAGCACTAATTGGAAAAGATGACTGTCGTCTATATGATCATGCTGGCATATAATTAATTTATTCCGAAAAACATGTGAAGATCCAGTGAACGAAACTGTGGATAAATATTGTGGCACAATGGTAACGTAATAATGATTCAGTGTAACTTTGAGCGCTGACAAATATTAACCAGACACAGAACAGTTTTCTATGTAATCACATTGTCTGTGGCGACAACGCATGCCAAATTAGTTTAAGATATAAGAGATTGGAAATGTGTGCGGTCAACGATTTAACCGGAGCTCCATTTGAATATATTGTTATACATGTCCTACACCATAAAAAAAAGGAAAGCACTTTCCAGATGTTCAATGTGTACACGTGTGCCCATCCAATGGAGATATCGCTTTGAACGTGTGGGAAATGGCCAAGTGGTACATGCCCCAGAACCATACCACCTTCTGCTTGAATGTCTACCGAAAGGACCTTTGCAAATACAAGGCCAAATACAACCCTTCCCACTATTCCTCTTTCTGGGCCCTTCTGCGCCATTTACTGAAAGAAGGCAAGAAGGGCAATTTCCCATGTCAGGCAATATAGCGGGGCCCGGAAGTGGGGAACACTTTGTGCAGTCGAAATCTCAATGTCTTTGATGGTCCCTATGACAGTACACGTGTGAGCTTCATTCACATTACGGCTTGAAACCATTCAACTGGATACCCTTTTCAGGACAACTGTTTTCCCCTTTCGCTGGAATCCTTTCCCTGTTTGCCCCAGGGTAGTTCAGGCACATATTATTACCTTCATTTTGTTTATATTATTTGGCACTACATTTCCTTATCCCAAATGTACTCTCAGTCAACATGGAAAGGATCTTTGCTCTTGCATTTCCTTGCCAGGGCATGGTGAAGTGCGAGAGAGAGAGAGCACCAATCTAGCCTCTGCGTAAGTAAAGGTCACTAATGACCCTGCCCTTGGAAGAAATTACTGCGGAGGAGATGGACATCCGGACAATTGTTCAGCGAAACATATTGGAGTTGTATATCCTCCCAGCAGAAAATGTGTGAACTGAATCAGTGATAGGATGTGAATGGTGTAATTATATCCAAGATGTAAGAGTAAATATTATCAATCTTTGCTGACCGAATTCGTCAAGAGGTAGCCAAGATGCATGAGACAAGATGATAATAGGAGGAGTACGTGGTATCTGCGTCAATGTCGAAAGGGATGGCTGGGATTTATAGGGATCTGTTTGATGCAAGGTTTCATTTTTCTCGTTACCATCATCCGAGTGTAGTTTGTGTATTATGCGCTTCTTAAATGTTGCCGTGTGAGGAAGATGGAGCGAAGTATCCATTTTTTTGGCTAAGGCACGTTCCACGAACATCAAGATGGTTTCGTGACATGTGTATTTAGAGGGTTTTCTAGTTTCGCGACTTCAATGGATATTGGCAGAGGAAGATCGTTGAATTTTAACTGTGTTCGGGAGGCAATTGAACCCGGGAAATGGATTTCTCGTACAGGTAATCGAGTGATTGGGATTATTATGTGAAAATGGGACCATGGGCGCATACAACAGAGAAGCACGTCTTTCGACCAATCCTGAGCGCACCCACCATCAGTGATGGCAACACCGTGAAGAACGCGATTACACTCATTGCCATCACATTTCAACTCTACTACGGAGACAATTGTGCCTTCTCTTTTTCCGCATTTCTGGGGAACTGGGCCAAGGGTATCGGACCCGAAATATTAGCTACTTCTATTCCACCATTTTCTGTCACTAATACAGATTTCCAACTAACACGTTGTTATTGTTTAGATTTTGTTGCTGTGCATCAGGAGGCGTATAGGTTTACCCTGGTCTCAATAGTTTCCTGAGCCGAACTCACCATTGTACATCTCAAGAAATGCAGAATTTAGGATTTGAATACGAATACGAAGAGATTATACTATTTGGAAAACATAAAACAAACCCTCAAGTACAATGAACATAGAAAACATAAGTATAGAAAGAGTATATGAACATGAATTTCTTGCTGTGATCTCAGACCTCAGAATCTGCTGGAAACCACATATACACCACTTCAAAGCAAAACTGGCAAAGATCTGGACCACATTCTGGACCACAAATCATTACATACTCTGTGTAATACACTCCCATTGCCATATCGGAGTTACTGTATGGAGATACGGGGTAATACCTACAAAACCACCCTACAGCCGTCTGCACATTACAAAAATAAGCAATAATTATTATCAATAACGTTGGATATCTTGAACATGCCTATTTATTATTCTTAAAGTCACATACAGTGAAGTTCACCGATCTGGTTGAATGTAACACTGCACAAATCAAGGGCAAAGCAAGAAATAGTTTACACCCAGGAAATATACAAAAACTGTTTATGGAAAGACGGGGTGGGTATAATTTGAGAGGGGAACAATTTAAAAACACTGAATGTCAGAACAACTCTTAAAAGTATGTGCATAGCAATGTGTCGGGTGAGTTTGTGGAATGGTCTGGAACAGGAGATAAAACGTAGCACACACATAATTCAATTTAAAAACATGTACAAAAACACTTTTTTTTAAGGATATTGGGATGAGGATAGGATTTTTTGTGTGGAATATTTGTTATACTGATTGTATTGGAAAGAGTGATGATGGGGTGATGGGTTTTATTTATAACTAAGAGATACTGTGTAGTATATGAGGGTTTATTTTCCTTCTCTCTTCTTTTGTATGGCTTTGTAAATATTTGATTAGTGTATAAATGTAAATAATTTGGTGTACATATGGAAATAGGTGTTTATAGCTGCTAAAGTTGTTTAACATAATTATAAGCAGTTGAATAAGGGGTGGGAATTATTAAGCTTTGGCCTCTTCCTGCTTTTCGGACACATACGATTTCAATTATTTATATCTATTGTTTATGACACTTTATAAATATTCTTGTTTTGTTTATTTTTTGTTTTTTGTGTGCTGTTTCACACTTGTTTTTTATTCTTTTATTCTGTTTGAAATAAATAATTAAATGAATACATGAAGAATAAATAATAAATACTACACTGCACACATTTCACAACTGCAATAACACTGGTACAATATTCCAAGCATCTCAATGAGTCTGATATTTACCAATATAGCACTATTTCAACATATCTGAATCATTATATATTTCAGGTGTATGTTTAAACCTCCGTATCTCAATTGGCAGAAACGAATGAAGTGCAACTGTTGTGCAACTAAACAAGGGAATAACAGTTCACAAGAAACAAGTGAATTTATTCGCCAATAATGCTTTGTGGGAAAATAACTAAAACATAATGTATTGCTTCTCGTTTTAAGTTTATTGCAAAATGTGTTAACGGCAGTTATCCATAAGAATAACGATAAAATGTTACATTAAAAAGAAACAACTCATAATTCCTTACTTCATGCAATGCTCATAGCAGCATTAAGGTTTCCCTGGGATATTTATAGACTTCAGCAGGTGATTGGTGTGTTTGCTGAATTTAACCCGAAAATAGATTCTGTCCGATTGAAGGATCCGCACAGGATCCCGCTTTAAAAGCATATTTGCCGTTCTCGATTCAAATCTTTGACCTTACTGTTAACCTACATATTAAAATACATTATTGATATATTTGGAATTTGGATTTAATTGTTTACATCACTCCCGAATTGCATTTCGTTGCACCCATACTTGTATCTGTGCAATGACATTAAAGTTGAATTGAATTGAAATGTGAAGTGCAACGATATTCGCACAGTCGGCGATTCAGTTATTAAAATACGGATTGTAATTTAGAAAACGCCTCTTGCGCGGGTGGAGCAAGGACGACGGAGATAATCTTCTTATAAAGTAATAAAAAAGTAAAAGTAATTTGACCGGGCAACTACTGGATAATTAGAAAAACGCTAAAAGACACAGAAATATTGACATTTCGGGTCGGGATCATTCTTCAAACTCTCTGAAGAAGAATCTCTACCCGAAACGTCAATTCCATCCCCAGATGCTGGTTGACCTGAAATTGTTCGGATATCCGTAATCACTTGGATATAAAATTTTAACAGTAAAAACAACAACATTCTCTGTGGGAACAACTACATTTTTAAAAAATATTTGAATGGTTTTAAGAAATAGATAAATCGGAATTTCGGAACTCGTCTCACACCCCGTCTTACCACTTTATATATAGCTCTTAGGGCTAACTGAATCAAGGGATAATGGAGGGGAAAGCAGGAACAGTGCACTGATTCTGGATGATCAGCCATAATCGTATTGAATCTCGGTGTTGGCTCAAAGGGCTTAATGGCCTACTCCTGCATATATGTTCTATGTTTCTATGCTTATACTGATTTCACATGGTCTGCACTCGCGCAATCTCGGTCCGGATAATGGATCTCGATCCACCAATCTCTAATCTCAATCTCAATCTCCTGTGGCTGTGTTTTCTGAAACATTTGTCCTCGTTATTGAACAACAAAAATAGACAGTAAACCATAACTGCCTACTGCACTGTTACCTTCGAATGTATTGGATTGCGAGCGTGCGGAGTACTACCGTGGTGTGGCGGAACTGTCTTGGAAGCTGCGGTTTGCCTGTTTTTTTCTTTTTTTTGTTGTTTTCTTGCCTTGTATGGCGTGTTAATTTGAGTTGTTATGTTGTGTATGTGTGTGTGGGAGGGTTGGGAGAAACGTTTTCGTCTCTTCCTTCGGGGGGGCGCGACTTTTCTTGTCGTATCCACCGTCTCCGTCTGCGCTGAGGCCTGATGGCGGAGCTGGCAGCCTCCAACTGCGACCGACCTCGAGGCTCCAGAGGCAGAGCCAGCCAGGACTTACCAGCGCGAGGCTGGCCGACTTCGGGGCTGTGGCGGGTTCAGGCATTCCGGCGATCCGACGGCCCGACTCGGAGCTGTGGCGGCTTTCCGGTGGCGGTGGCTGCGGCAGCGACTTCGGAGGTTTGGCCACAGGCCCAGTGGACGACATCGTCGGGAGCTCGCAGGTCTCAGGTTGGTGACCTGTTTTTCCGGAGCTCCCGCGGCAACAGCTGCGTCCTCTGGACTGGAGGTCGGCAGCTTCGGCAGCTTCGACCGCCCCGGGCCGCGGATTTGAACCGGCCCGTTCACGGAGGGCGGTTCAGCCGCGGGACTTACTTGCATCACCCGGTGGGGTCATAACATCGGAGGCCTGGATCGCCTCAGTAAAGAGGAAGAGGAAGAACAAGAAGGGAAGAGACAAAGACTTAAGATTTTGCATTCCATCACAGTGAGGAGGGGTCTGGTGAACTCACTGTGGTGGATGTTAAATTTGTGTTTATTGTGTGTTTTGTTATTTACTATATATATGACTGCAAGTCAAGGAAATTTCGTTCAGACCGAAAGGTCTGAATGACAATAAAGTTTCCATGATTCCATTATACTATCGGCAATGACAATTGTTGCAAGCAAAACAAATAATACAGAGACCATGAAAATTCAATCTCACTGAGCCGTTAATGGGAATTGCAGTTAGGCTGCCGTTCAGAAACGAAAATAACCATGTTCCATATAAAGGAAGAAAGAGAATACTTGCCAGGATTTTTATTTGGGTATCTTTCACAGTCATCATAGACACGTGATATTGTGTGGTCATTTTTTGGCAAAAATGCAGGGTACCAGTGATTGTTCTCTTACAAATTAATGAATCGATATTAAGGCCATGCATGCCGAGAGATATCTGAGTAAGCATGATAATCTCATAGATGTTGCGAGGGAAGCGTGTATCACGATATTCCTCGTCAGTAATGTCACCCGAAATATAAACGAGAAGCTTGACTGTTCAATCCCTCTAAGACTGCGGACTTCTTCTTCCTCGTGGAAGAAGAAGTCTGGCCATCTTCTATGTCACGTCTTTCCGGTCGGTCAGTGACGGTTGACGGTCGGTGGTTGCAGAATTGGCTACTTCAGTCAGTCACTGTGGTACAGTTCCTGTCGTCAGCATTGCCCGGGATGCTCCACGTGGAGGCTTCTGTTTGTATCCCAAGCCTGCAGACTGATTAACAGTTTTCTGGATTAAAAGCATTATACATGAATATGCGATGTATAAGAAATAAAGTGGATGAACGTGAGACTGAGTTAGAGATTGGTAGATGTGACATTGTGGGGAATACAGATACATGGCTGCAGGAGGATTAGGGTTGTCAACTGAATATTCAGGGTTATAAAGGACAGGCAGATGGGCAGAGGAGGTGGGTAGCTCTGTTGGTGAGGGATAAAAAGTGTAGACCCTTGCGAGGGGTGACATAGGGACTAGAAATTAGGAACTATAAAGGTAAGAAGACAGTAATGGGAGTTATCTACTGGCCCCCACACAGTAGCCTGGATATAGGGTGCAAGTTGCAGCAGGAGTTAAAAATGGCATGTACCAAAGGTAATGCCACTTTTGTTATGGGAGATTTCAATATGCAGGTAGACTGGGAACATCAGGTTGTGTCTGGACCCCAAGAAAGGGAGTTTGTGGAGTGCCATCGAAATGGTTTCTTAGAGTAGCGTGTATTGGGGCCTATCTGAGAGAAGGCAATTCTGGATTTAGTTTTGTCCAATGAGCCAGATTTAATAAAGGAACTCAAGGTAAAGGAATCGCTCGCAGTTAGTGACCATAATATGATGTTGTATCTGCAATTTGAGAGGAAAAAGTTTAAATCATTATTGTCAGTGTTGCATTTGAACATTTGAAGGCAGGAGAGAGGAGCTGACAAAGGTCGGCTTGAAAAGGTTCCTAGCAGGAATGACGATGGAACAGCAATGGCAGGCATTTCTGGGCATAATCCAGAAGATGCAGGATCATTTCATTCCAAAGAGGAAGAAAGAATCTAAGGGGAGTAAGCGGCAACCGTGGCAGACAAGGGGAGTTAGGGACGGTGGAAATCTACAATAAAAGATGTATAATATAGTAAAGAGTAGGGGGAAGCCGGAGGATTTGAAAACTTTCAAAGGATATCAGAAGGTAATTAAAAGGGCAATACAGGGCGAAGAGAGGAAGTACGACGTTAAGCTTGCCAAGTATATAAAGAAGGATAATAAATAGCTTATATAGGTTTGTTAAGCGAAAGCAATTTGGACAGACATTTGTGGGTCCCTTGAAGACAGAAACGGGTGAAACTATTATGGGGAACAAGAAAATGGCAGAAGAGTTGAACGGGGGCATTGGTTCTGTCGTCGATAAGGGAGACACAAACAATCTCCCAGATGTACTAGATGACAGAGGATCTAGGAAGACAGAGGGACATAAATACATTTGCATTTGACGATAAATAATATTGGGTAGACTGATGAGTCTGGGCATCCCATGGTACGCAAGTAGGTGGGTCCTGAAGTCGTTGGCGCATTGTTCATCATTTTCTCATTTTCTTTTGATTCAGGAACTGTTCCTGTGGACTGGAGGGTAGATAATGTTATCACAATTTTCAAGAAAGGAGCGAGAGAAAAAACAGGGAATTATACACCAGTTAGCCTGACATCGATGGTAGGGGGGATGCTGGAGTAAATTATTAAATAAGTAATAACGGCGTGCTAGAATGGTAATAATAGGAAACATTTTGGGTGGATATTTTTTAAATTATTTCCGTAGTGGTTAATACTCAACTGGAGCCCGATCCTAAATTAATAATATTGAGCATATCTGAACAATACCTAAAACTTCCAATAAAGGAAAGAAATTTCCTTGTTGATAGTATAATAACTGTGAAAAAAAAATTAAAATTTTGGAAAAACCCTGCATCCCCCACAATCAAAATGTGGATTATGGAGATGTCGGAGACCTTAAATCTGGAAAAAAATAAATTGGTCTTAATTAACAAACCAGAATTATTTAGTAGAATATGGTCTCCGTTCATAGATTATTTGAAGGGGTAGAATGGCCCGGCACTGATACCTGACGGAAGATTGACTAGATGAATAGTTATGCTTTCTTATCTACGGACCGATCTCCTAAATTGAATAGTTTATTGTATTTTTCTAATTTCCTTTTCTTTTTCTTTATTTTTTCTATCAATTAAAAAAAAATCATAATTCGAGTCAAAGTTAATATGTAACCGATAAATGAAGACCCCAGCTACATTGGTAGTGGAGCCCCTTGAATCCTGGATATTTAACATGTAACTGTTTAACAACGTGTGTGGTGGTTCGGACTATGATATGCACATGCCTCTAATAAAATTTAACATAAAAAAAAAGAAATTTGAAAAAAAAGAATGGTAGTAATAGGATTGGTTCAAGTCAACATGGATATATGAAAGACAAATCCTGCTTGACTAGTCTTTTGGAATTTTTTGAAGATGTAACAAGTAAGATGACTGAAGGAGAGCCAGTGGATGCAGTGTATCTGGACTTTCAGAAAGCCTTTGATAATGTCCTACACAGGAGATTAGTGGCAACATTGGAGCACATTGTATTGAGGGTAGGGTAAGCCATGGATAGAGAATTGGTTGGCAGGCAGGAAACAAAGAGTAGGAATAAACGGGTGCCTATCAGAATGGCAGACATTGCGAGAGGAGTGCCGCAAGGCTCGTTGCTCGGGCCGCAGCTATTTACAATCTACATTAATGATTTGGGTTATGGAATTAAAAGTAACATCAGCAAATTTGCAGATGACACAAAGCTGGGTGGCAGTGTGAACTGCGAAGAGGATGCTAGGAGGTTGCAGGTTGACTTGGACAGGTTGAGTGAGTGGGCAGATGCATGGCAGATGCAGTATAATGTAGATGAATGTGAGGTTATCCACATTGGAGTCAAGAACAAAGAGGCAGATTATTATATCAATGGTGTCAGATTAGGAAAATGGGAAGTGCAACGAGACATGGGTTTCCTTGTACACCAGTCATTGAAAGTATCCATGCAGGTACCGCAGGCTGTGAATTACCCTATTGGCATGTTGGCCGTCATGAGTATAGGTTCTACTGCAATTTTACAGGGCCCCACTGAGACCACATCTGGAGTATTGCGTGCCGATTTGGTCTCCTAATTTGAGGAAGGACAACCTTGCTTTGAGGGAGTGCAGCGTAGGTTCACGAGGTTATTCCCGGGGGTGGCGGTAGTGACATAAGAGGAAAGATTGGAAAGACTGGGCTTGTATTGACTAGAATTTAGAAGAATGAGGGGGATCTTGTAGAAACATATAAAATTATTAATTAACTGGACGACTTGATGCAGGAAAAAATGTTCCCAATGTTGGGGAAGTCCAGAACAAGGGGCCACAGTCTAAGAATGAAGGTGAGGCCATTTCAAACTGAGATGTGAAAAAAAGTGTTTCATCCAGAAAGTTGTGAAATTCACTGCCATGGAAGGCAGTGGAGACCAATTCACTGGATTAATATAAAAGAGAATAAGATAGAGCTCGTGGGGCTGGCGGAATCAAGTGGTATGCGGAGAAGGCAGGCACGGGTTACTGACTGTGGACGATTAGCCATGATGACAATGAATGGCGGTGCTGTCTCGAACGTCCGAACGCCCTCCTCCTGCACCCCTGTTCTATGCTTCTATGTCTTTACCATAATTCTGAAAAGTTCACGGACAAATTTAGCCGCCTGGAATACCCGAGGGTTACACCTCTCCGCAGTCTACTGATAAAAAAAAGCGAACATTTAAGAATCAATTCTGGTATGAAAATCGGTTGGAAGTTTATTTCGTCCAATCCCGCAGAACAACCTGGTGGGTTACCCCGGCAGCATTTACTGCATTTTACATCTCATTCGTTTTTTGTTCGTATCAGAAACGCTAATAGACGTAAACGTACAGGGGTTTGCAGTTCACCAATTGCATAAAACATATTGAAGACAGACAGCAAATGCTGGTGCAACTCAGCGGGACAGGCAGCATCTTAGGAGAGAAGAATGGGTGACGTTTAACTTTCCTGAAAAATAAACCTCATTTGAGAAAATGTAAGCCCATGTTTCTCTTTCTGGCTTCAATATATTGGACAAAGAGGAAATTACACCAATGTAAATCACTGGGTGAGGCAGCATCTATGGAGAGAAGGAATGGGTGACGTTGCGGGTCGGAGGGTGGGGCGGGAAAAAGATAGAAAGTGGGCGGAGACGATAGGACGTAGGAGAACTGTGACGGGGAGGGGAAGGAAGGAGAACGCAAGGGCTTTCTGAAATCAGAGAAGTCAATGTTCATACCGCTGGGGTGCAAACTACCCAAGCGAAATAGCCCTTCCTTTCTCCCTCCTTCCCCTCCACTTTCCCAGTTCTCCTACAAGTCCTACTGTCTCCGCCAATTTTTTGTATTCCCCCCCCCCCAACATCAGTCTGAAGAAGGGTCGCGACCCGAAACGTCGCCCATTCTTTTCTCGATATATGCTGCCTCACCCGATGAGATGCTGCAGCATTTTGTGTCTACCTTCGATGTTATCCAGCATCTGCAGTTCTTTCTCAAACACCAATGTAAACGATGTGGCTGGAGTGCAGTGTCTCTGGCATCCACAATCATAACTTATCTAGAGCCGGTGATCATGGTGCACATTCGTCCAGCCCCAGAATCACCCTTGACACATTACAGTTTGCCTACCGTTATCGGACAATTCATCGGACGCCATCTATATGGCGCCACTGTACTGCCGTCTCTAGAGCATCTGCAGAAGAAGGTCTCATATTGTTTGTCTATAGATCCACAATCGATATCACAATCCGAACCAAACCCATCTCCAAATGCCTGTAACTTGCAGTCATCACGCCCTCCTTGACCCCTTGAGCCACTGACTCCTTGAGCCATACACACAATCAGAAAGGGTAGGCGACAAATCATCGTCCGCGATAATTTTCAACATCGGCGCACGGTAAATCGCGTCATTACTCTCTCCCTGTACACTTACTGGCATGTGACGGGCGTGTGACTGGCGTGTGACTGGCGTGGTCAACCGGATCTCACAAGGAGATTGAGAGCGTCGTAGCATTATGTCAAGACAACAGCCTCTTCCCTGAAGTCTGAAAGGCGAAAGAGCTAGGAATTGGACTTAAGAAGACAGGTGGAGTGCATGAACCACTGCTTCAACGGTGCTGAGTTCGAAAATAGGCGGACAGGTAGATGTGTTGGAAGAGGGCACGGGATTGTGTTGCAAGAGGGCATGAAATTGGAAAAGTCGTCATTCTGTCCACTATGTCACAACAGGATATCACTTGAAAAAACATAATTTAAACCGCTGCCTAAATACTAAAACAACGACGATTTGTTAACGATGGTAGAAAATTAACGATTCACTTGAGTGCGAATGCATTGCATTAGAGTAATTATCAACAGGTCCTTTTTTGTTATGTTTTGTGCAATATTTCTGTCACATCTTCAGAATCTCGATAAATTTGATTGTTCGTATAATCAGAGATATCTCCTCAGATTTTAAGTGCACATGATACTTGCAAAACATAAGAAATGGTGCACATTGCAGCTTCTTGGTGCAGCTAATGAAGAACATTCTAAAGAAACCGCATTAAAGTGTCTACAAAAATCTTTAAACTGATAACCAATGTTTCATCTATTGACGATTTCAACTGCTGAAACATGTTTATACATGTTACCATTTTAACAGTGATGAGAGGCATGACACAGAGAATAGCATCCAACTAATTAACGTGATCGTGATTGAATAATACCAATCTCCTTGCGTGTTGATTCCACCCTTGAGATTTCTGCAAAGTATAAGTACGAGCTAAATTTGAAATCTGGAGATCCTTGTGCCTATTGAACTGAGGAGAACGGCATATTCCAACTAAATATGAAAAGGTCTGCACTCCTGAAGACCGAGAGTATTTACTATCCTATGCTTGCAATCATTGGAGTCCCAGGTAGGTGAGCCAGAGACTGGTTTTACAGATATACGTTGATATGCTTGACAGGCAATATTAAACATCATTCCAAACATATTTGAAAAGATTGCAGTTTTTATAAAATTATTAATACAAACAAATTACTGTAAAAAATGCTTCTCGCTAACTGATCCAAAATATCATGCTTACCTCACTTATGTACTGGATCTAAAAGAGCCTATCTAAACAATGGCCGATTAAACGCTTCCAAATAGGGGTCTGCATATAAACGCGATATTTCAAGCTATTTCTATATTTATTCCATGCAGTTGATTTTCCATAGCTTCATTATACGATGAACAAGTAAACGTACGGCGGCTTGCTGCTCAGCATTATAGATCATAACTGATTTTAACTTTAGACTTCACGGTTGAAATTTAAAAAAACAACGGTTTGATGGATGCTGTTCTCTGTCTCCTGGAACTCTCGCTAAAGAATGTCCGTCATGAGTGCGAGTCAGTGCGCGTGCTATAATTGCAGGTGCATCCATCTGCCTGATAACATATCGCGAAATAAAACATGCAAGTCGAGAGAATCTGTCGGTGAGTATCCATAAAACTGAACTCATTTTATTTCCATTGTGAATGCTCAGCTAAATTAGTTAAATTAGACCATGGTTTACCAAGGATGAGCACCATGGTTTATTTTAAAGTATTGTAACATTTAAATACAAGTTGCACCAAGTGAAACTGTTTAATGGTCCTGATTTGACTTACCAGTTTGAATAGCCGTGCTTTGCCATTCAGAGTAATGTTTGAACTTAATCTATTGGCGGATTTTTGGAGTGCGTAGAATCAAATACACAGGACTACATGTTAAGAAGTCCCTTGTGCCAGTAGGTGGGGAGCCGTTCACGACATTCGTTGATTGTTGACAGTGGTAGACGCTCAACATCGGGGGGAAGGGGGGGATACGTATACGTATACCTTGGCCTGGGTAACCTTCAGGAAAGTTGGGCACAGGACACATCATCAGTAGTGTACCCTTGCATCACTGGGTGTTTTGGCCTTTTAACACTATACACCCTCCACAAAGGCGGCCCGCTGCAGGATGATCAGCCCTCAGCGCGTGTCCCGTGTCAAACTGTCCCAAAGATTCACCATGATGTACTTGGGGCCCAGCATGGGTCTTTCCGCTTGAGCGAAATCCAACGGCTGCTTCTTTCAGCCGCGTCTGAGAGTGATCTTATGGTCTTTCGCTGAGCCTGACCGTGGATTCCAAGCTCCTTCAGCAGTCTGATAGTAGATGATGCAACAAATCCTCTGCATCCCACTTCAACTGGATAGACTTTGATGTTCCAGCCACGCTGCGTTGCCTCTGCTGCAAGCTCTGCGTAGCGCAGCTTCTTACTCTCATAGGCCTCCTCAACAGAGTTCTCCCATAGAATTGTGAGCTCTATGATGTAAGCAGTCTTCTGTGAAGGGGACCAGAACACCAAGTCTGGCCTGAGGTTGTTTAAAGCAATTTCAGGTGTAAAAATTAGTTGTCGGCCGATGTCTGCCAACAGCCTCCAGTCACGGGCCCTGCATAGCTTTCCTTCTTCTGATCTGGTGGAATGATGTTTAGGCATTTTCTGTCCTTCTCGGACAAAGGTTGTTGCCCTTAAAGGGTGGTTGCTTGCTCTCGGAGGCAAGGAGTTGGTCGTACACCGCCTGTTCTCAAGGGCTGTTGCCAGGCTTTTTAGTACCTGAATATGCCGCCACGTGTATCTTCCTTGCGTGAGGCTGCTCTTGCAGCCTACCAGGCGGCAGGCCCTGATAACATACCAGGGCGGGTGCTCAAGGAATGTGCTGATCAGCTGGCACATGTCCTTACGGACATATTTAACACCTCGCTGAACCAGGCGGTGGTCCCATTATGTTTCAAGACTGCCACCATCATACCTGTGCCAAAAAAATCCAACATACAATGTCTCAATGACTACCGCCCTGTAGCACTCACCCCCATAATGATGAAGTGCTTCGAGAGGCTGGTCAGGGACCACATCACCTCCAGACTCCCCTCCACACTCGACCCATACCAGTTTGCTTACAGGCCCAACCGCTCCACAGAGGACGCTATATCCTCCGTGCTCCATCTGAGCCTGGAACATTTAGAGGAGAAAAACACCTATGTGCGAATGCTGTTCGTGGATTTCAGTTCAGCATTCAACACGATTATCCCACAGCACCTGATAAGCAAACTGGTTCCATTGGGCCTCGGCACCCCCATGTGTATCTGGCTACTGGACTTCCTCACTGACAGACCTCAGTCTGTGAGGGTTGGTAATAACACCTCCAATACCATCTCTCTAAGCACCGGCTCCCCTCAGGGCTGTGTCCTGAGTCCACTGCTGTTCACCCTGATGACTCACGACTGTTGTGCCAGGTTTAGTACAAACCACATCATGAAGTACGCAGATGACACAACAGTGGTGGGCCTCATCAGGGACGACAATGAGCTGGCTTACAGGGAGGAGGTGAAACAACTGGTGGACTGGTGCAATACGAACAACCTGATCCTGAATGTCGAGAAAACAAAGGAGATTATCGTCGACTTCAGGAAAACCCGGCACAGTCCCACACCACTTCACATCAATGACAGCGATGTGGAGGTGGTCAGTAGCACAAAGTTCCTGGGGGTGCAGATCACTAACAGTCTGACCTGGTCGACTAACATCTCATCAACTGTTAAGAGAGCGCAGCAGCGGTTGCACTTTCTGCGCCGGATGAGAAGAGCTCATCTCCCCCATCCCATCCTCACTACTTTCTACAGGGGCACCATAGAGAGTAATTTGACCAGCTGTATCTCTGTCTGGTTTGGGGACTGTAGAGCCTCCGACTGGAAGTCTGTGCAGAGAGTGGTGAGGACAGCGGAAAAAATCATCGGGACCTATCTCCCCTCAATCGGGGATATTGCGACCAAACGATGTGTGTCCAAGGCCAGCAGTATCATAAAGGACCCCTCACATGTCCATCACGGACTGTTCACTCTGTTGCCCTCGGGAAAAAGATACCGCAGCATAAGGAGCAGAACATCAAGGTTCCGCAACAGCTTCTTCCCTCGAGCCATCAGACTCCTGAATGCCATGTAAATGGGCTGCCACTATTGTCTATTTACCCTTTTCATACATACCTATCCTTCGGTTAATTTATATTTATTGTGTTGCACGGGGAGCCAAATGCAACGTAATTTCGTTTGGAACTGCATATATCAATGTATTTCTAAATGACAATAAAGTTTGTTTGACTTGACTTTGACTGATGTGTTTGAGGGTCGCTGGAGTTGGGCAGAGGGCACAGGTTGGATCCTCGCCGTACCACTGATGGAGGTTCTTTGGTGATGGAAGCAAGTCATATGTCGCTCTGATGATGAAGCTGATCGTGCTTGATTCCATTTCCCATAGTTCTTTCCAGCTGATCGTCCTCCGCTCCACACCTTCCCACTGCATCCATTGCCCCTGTTTGGCAAGAGAGACTGCCTTTGCACTTCTTGCGGCCTCCTCCTGTCGCCGCACCTCCTCAACCACCAATGTCCTCCGTTCTGATGTTGTGGCCTTTCGCCAAGTTGGTTTACTTGTCGTAAGGCCAAAGCCTCCTCTTCCCTGCTGCACTTGCCCACGACGTCTTTGTGCCTCAGGGCTGATGAAGCTTGCTGTACAGCATCAGATGGTGTCCACTTCCGGCCAGTTACTAGGGGCGGCGCAACAGCACTGATGGTCTTGTCTCTAGAGTCCCTCAGTGTCATCTGGAGTCTTACTTTAGAACACTTGTATTCCTCTGTAGAATAGAAATAAACGAAGATAATTTGTTATAAATAACACAGAACACGGAAAATAATACACCGGAATACTGTAATGCACAGCATAAAAAATACATTTCGCCGTTGCATTTCAGGAATATTTGACGTTTACATTCAGCAGACATTCAGAAGAAAGGTAAGACTTGTTGCTCTTAGACACAAAATGCTGGAGTAACTCAACGGGACAGCCAGCATCTCTGGAGAGAGGGAATGTATTTCGGGTTACCTGTTGCTTTTAGACTGTTTTGCCAGATTTAAGAGGGCATTAAAGTATTGCGGATCCGTCTGCAAACTGCGAAAAGTTGTGTAGCGGAGATTATGGCATGCTCCAGGTTTCGTAGTTTGGGTCAAGACTACGCCTAATCACTTCCAAGAGCACGCTCTCACTTTATACATGATGTTGCTGATCACACAAAAGTAGTGTCGATGCGGTACATCGTCATTATTGAGCTGAGTTGGCGTACGAGTTCGCATTCAACCCATCAGACCTACAGCAGGCACGGCTCGAGACATTTGATTATGTTGCTTCTTTAAATGTTTACATATTTGCAAGTTTTTTAAGATTATCAAACGTGAATTCAAGCTCTTCCTAGAGCCCTTCAACACGTATTGTCAGACGGCCAGCAGGGGTTATTCCGGGGATGCGCACGCAGACCTATATCAGCAGGGTCTTAAATTTATGTTTCGCAATGGATACGTCTTGCAAAATAGACAACGATCCCACGCATTTAGGGCTTTGCAAACTGCAAATCTCTAGCAAGAGAATGCTACCTTTTCAGACAGTACAGAGGGTAAAGATGTATAAGTGTTGAAAGTCGATCATGACGATTGAAGCTGCTAACGCGTTGAGTTGTATTGTCCGGTTTTTGTTGGATCTGAAGCATCTGTCTACCATCCGTGATTGACTGAATTTCAAAGCGTCAAGACACCACCGGGAGAGCCGTCGAACTGATGCCGGCCTTTCTGTCGTTCATTTGCATATCGGAAGTACACATGTGTTTAGAATTGGACAACGAATAGTGAGTGTGAGCACGATTTGTATCCGTAACCAGTTTAATGCTGTGACGGCAGATAACAAAACGTATTTGAATATGGTCCTGGTCGACCTGGGGGGCAGTAATTAAAACAAGTGTTTGCCCTTCCATTTCTCAGTCGGTTTGAATTATTTGGCAAATGTTTCAGATGTTTAAACTAAATCGGTTGTTTTAAAGATGAATTGGTTCAATATTTGGTGTGTTAAATCTATTCCAATATTTTCTAGCTTGCCTTGAGCTATTGGAGATATTTCACAAATAAAACTGGCGATAAATGTTGAGTATCAAAGATTGTCTGGCTTTTCGAAAGTCTGGGCCCCGGTCCATGGTATGTGTGCCGAATAATGTGTGAATCGTATCCGCCGCACAGCCGATGTAGCGGATATCAGACGTCAGCGTGCTTGGTCCGCCATTTCGTAAATTAATGCGTGTTCGTGGACTCTAAGGGGAGAGAATGGACAGCAGGCTGCCATGAAAATATTAACGATTGTCCCCTGCTGATTTATTACAGTAGAGGAACAGGATGAGGAATGTGAGAAGTGTGTAAGCACAGGGGCAATAATTCACATACTGCTGTTAACATCCCTGCGACACAGTTCCGTTTGAACCAAAGAAAGCGGAGAGGACACACACTGCCCCATCTCATCTCTAGATGTGATCAACATTTCGTGTTATGTAGCATTAATATCACCAAAATAACACCCTTCACGGAGATGCGATAACAACAAAGCTCATCAGTGTGTTCACTTTTTCAGAATCTGAGAATTAAAAGGGGTCCAACCGTAAACCTGTGTAATATAGTTTGTTATTCCATAGTCTTAAAGGCAGGAAAAACTCGTACACGCCTGACAAATTGAAGCAAACGAATATATATTTTGCGGGTTATTTCTCGTTCGTAATTCAATTTTCATTTTCAGGTTGCAGCAAATTTGGTGACAATCCTTATACTGTCGTCTGGAAAGTGCGGCCTCGCTAGATGCGTCATCCAGTATCTGAAATCAATGGCGGTAGCTGATCTAATGCTACTGGTTTTCAGTGTAATACTCTATGATATTAAAGAGGTATATTTTCCGCATTCATTCCTCAGTTACACCTCCATTTGCAGTCTTGTTATTGTACTGGTTTATATTTCGTTCGATTGTTCCGTCTGGCTGACTGTCACTTTTACATTCGGTCGATTTGTTGTTATATGTTGCCAGTCGTTGCGTTCAAAATATTGTACCATGAAGACTGCATTGAAAGTAATAACAGCTGTGTTTGTGTTAAGTTTTTTAGAAAATATTCCAATCTATTTTATATTTGAACCTCGGGATGTAATTAAAGACGTGCCATGGTCTTGTTATGTAAAAACAAGTTTCTACACATCACCCACCTGGGTCGCGTATTTATGGTTTGAATCACTCTTAACCCCATTTGCGCCATTTGTGTTGATTCTTTTGCTCAATACCTTGACCATAAAGCATATTATCATGGCCAACAGAGTCAGGAGCAAGCTCCGAGGGAGTAATACAGAGGCGTGTCAGACTGATCAAGAGACTGAGAACAGAAGGAAATCGATCATTTTACTCGTTGCAAGATCTGGCAACTTTATTTTCTTATGGATGGTAAACCTTGTGTGCTTCGTCTGTGTAGAGTTTACAGATACCCAAGTGATGGAAACAGATTACAACGACTCTTTCACCATTGCGGAAAAAAAGTGGCTACATGCTAAGGTGTTTGAGTACTTGCACAAACACTTTCATTTATGCAGTTTCTCAGAGACACTTCAGAGAAGAACTGAATAATGTAATTGCACGTCCGTTTCTTGCCATTGCAAATATATTCAACCGTTTGACCACAAAACTAACTTTATCCAAAAATGTAAATAAGTGATAATTTGAGAGGCACACATATATATCTGTAACATGTAAGAGGATTTGTCGTGGTATCCCTTTCCACAATTTCTTGGGATTCCGCCCCCCCCCCCCCCCCTATATAGTTCCCATGAACCAATAATAAACCAAAGTGATATTTTTGAAAAATAATGTACGGTCATTGAGATAGGATATTTGTTTCAATTTACTGATCCCATTTATGACGACGACTTAGTTTGAAGTCCATTGTCTATCATCAGAACCTGAAAATCGTTCATGTCAGTCTAATATGGTTTGGTATGATCCGGGCGGCATTACAGACGGACGGAATTGTTTTTTAAATGTTTTGTGACCTGACGGACGCCAAGGGTAACTGAAAATTTAAATGATGTTCCTTCCCACTGACCTGATGTAAGCTTTTAACCACGATATCATCCAAACTTAAACACAGTTCCTCTTCTTTTTGCCTTTCAATTCTGCACGTGCCTCTTATAATTTCATATAACTGTATCAGTGCGTCCCGGTTTTCCGATTTCTCGGCATCCCTTGCCTCAATGCATTTGTCTTCTTTACCGCCAAGTATTTGCTTCCGCAAAATTCCTCACTTCTCACATCTCAGGATAAAATTCACGTGCAATGTTCCGTCAAGTTTTCTCTCTGTTCGATATTTAGCTGGAGGCTCAGCTTATTTTCCTCGCGGTCCACAATATCCATGTTTTTCCTGTCATCCTCTAACTCACTAATCATATAATCCAACATTCGCACCGAATTAGAAATGTTATGAAAAAAAGCAAAAATCCATCACCGATCTAAAGTCCAACGGCGGCCGCATAGTTTCTAATGAGATAATAAATTTTCCATTCGCCACCCCGGGGCCTTATCACAAAAATTACAAAATTGCATTGACCTCCCTGTGAATTAGACTACTGGCCTACTCTACATTGTGAGAACTTGACAAATGCCTCAATAAAATTAATTTCGGCATTGTTTACTGCCTTAATCCATATTATTAAATGCCGCAATATTTGTGAAGTGTTCGCACGCACAATTACGTGCTGACAAACCGTGATGAGACATTGCTTCAGATTTAACGGTCCTTGGAACATACGACTGTCAGACATTGGAGCACAATTAAGTTATTCGACCCGTCGACTCTGCCAGTCGATCATGGCGAATTTTCTTTCTTTCTCAACCCTATTCCCCTTCATTCTCTTGGTAGCTTTGGACGTCCTTGCTGATCAAGGGCATATTTATCGGTTATCGGTTTATAAAGTACCGTATGTTCTGACCTCTACAGCCAATTGTTATATATGCACCGCGATCTGGCTAAGCAATCTCCTTTTTTGCCCATCTTACCATATAACCATAATCTCCTTTTTTTGACCACAAAAATCCTTATTCATTCAATGACTTCTAAATGCACTCCATACCTTGATATGATCCAAAGTAGGTAAATAAACTTTTGTTACCCTGCTGCAACATCATTAAATGTTTGCACAGTTGCCGGAAAGGAAAGTGCAAATTACTGTGATGGAATAAAAGAAAAACGTGGAAGCAAATACCCTGTCTATTTTTCCACCCGAACGTTGACTGTTGCTCGTCCCACAGATATTGGTTCTCCAGCATTTACTGTTTCCAGTTCAAATCAGCATATTTGTCACTTCATAGACGATACAAGATACAAGATACATTTATTTGTCACATGTGCCAGAGTGAAATGAATCACCATACAGCCATACAATACATTAAAGGACACAACACACGATAGATTTAAACATAAAACATCCCCACACAGCAGAATCAAAAATTTCCCACTAAGAGGGAAGGCACCAAAGTCAGTCTGTTCCTCGATGTTCCCCCGTGGTCCGGGCCTCCGGGGCCCTCCGCAGTCGCCGCTCAGGCCCGCTCGCCGCGATGATGTAAGTCCGACCTCGGGACTGGAGGCCAACCTCAGTGGCTTGGACTTCCAAAACGGCCGCTTCCTACCAGAGTCCGCAGGTCCCGAAGTTTCCAGGCCGCGCCGGGCGGAGACATCCGCTGGCGGCCCTCGACAACGGGCCCCAGGACTCTGCGATGTCGGTCAACGCCGCCCGCGTTGGGAGCTTCACTACCCACAGCTCCATGATGTTGGAGCAGCGGCCCAACGCGCCGGAGCTTAAACGGCGATCCAGGTAGGTATCGCCCGTTCTGCAGTGAATTCAGCGCTGCGCCGCTGTTGTTACAGCTCTGGTCCGGTTCCCGGTCCCGGCAGAAAAGGCCCTCCAATCCGAATGGTAGGCCGCGTGGAGGGGGGCGAGGACGCGACTCTGAGAAATACTCACGTCCCCGCCAGGAAGCTACTGGGAAACAGTTTCTCCCCTACGCTGCCCCCGTTCCCCACATATAAAAGCTGAAGTTACCCCTTACTATCTGATTGATCTTCACCTTGCTGTCTGAATGAAGGTGGCAATTGTATAATTTAAAACCTGCGACTCCTAAACTAGTATGAAGCAAAGAATAGGTTGTGTAAACAGGCCCGTACGAAGCTTTACAAAATGGGGGGTGGCATGACAGGATTACAAAAAAACATTAATGTAAAATAATGTGCGCGCTGCGCACATCACGAGCGCGAAGCGAGAAGTCCCTCGATGCCAGCCAGGGTCCAGGGCCCGCTTAAGGGTTAGATGCACGCTGATGCACCCTGAGCAATATTTTGCAGCATTTTCTCAGCAAATGTATGACCAATATTTCAGAAATGCACAGGAATCTGAGAGGTAGCTTTTTCACACAACGTCTGGTGTGTGTATGGAACGAGCTGTCAGAGGAGGTAGTTAAGACTGGGACGATCATAATGTTTAGGAGACATTTGGACACGTACATGGATAGGACAGGTTTAGATGGATATGGGCCAAATGTGAGTGGGACTAGTTTAGATGGGACATGTTGGTCGGTGTTGGCAAGTTCGGCTGAATAACCTGTTTCCACACTGCACCACTCGATGACTAAATTGGCAAGAAGGGAAATGCATGTAGATAAGTAGAGCAGATTTGACAGAGGAGTGAAATGTAGAGGCAGAGAGAGGTTTATGGGTGGAAAGGAACATAGGAAAGGAGGGAAAGGGTGGTCTTGTGCAGATGGGTGAAGCGAAAATAGACACAAAGTGCTGGATTATCTCAGTGGGTCAGGCGGCATCTCTGGAGAAACGGTATAGATTATATTTCGGGTCAAGACCCTTCTTCAGTTATATGCATGATGTGACATGCATAAACGTTCCTGAATGTTACCCAAACCATCGTGAGCTACTTAGTGATGTTACTTTTTGCCACTTCATCTTAAACTTATGCCCTCTGATCCTCGATTCACCTACTCTGGTCAAAAGACTCAAGAGATTTCAAAGGAGTTTTATTGTCACGTGACCCTGATAGGACAATGGAATTCTTGCTTTGCTATAGCACACCACAGCATAGTAGGCACGAACACTGAACAGATCAGTGTGTCCATATACCATTGCATAAATATATACACACATGAATAATTAAACTGATAAAGTGCAAGTAAACAGATTTTTGGCTATCAATGATCAGAGTTTTGTCCGAACCGAGTTTAATAGCCTGATGGCTGTGGGGAAGATGCTGTTCCTGAACCTGGTCGTTGCTGTCTTCAGGCTCCTGTACCTTCTACCTGAAGGTAGTGGGGAGATGAGTGTATGGACCGGACCTGATCTATTAAATCATAATTTTATACACCTCTAATAGATCATCCCTCATCCTCCTGTGCTCCATGAAATAGAGGTATGGCCTCAACCTGATCTATACAAATCATGATGTTATACACCTCTATTCGATCATCCCTCGTCTTCCTGTGCTCCATGAAATAGAGTCCCAGCCTACACAACCTCTCCCTATAGCTCTGTCCCTCTAGTCATGGTAATGTCCTCGTAAATCTTCACTGTACACTTTCCAGTTTGATGACATCTTTCCAATAACGTGGTGCCCAGAACTGAACACAATACGCTGAATGCGGTTTCAACAAATTCTTATGCAAATGCAACACGACTCCCCAAATTCTATACTCAGCCTGACCCGCTGAGTTACTACAGCACTCTGCGTAACATTACAGAATAGGACAAGAAAAGCAAGTTTGCTGATGATACAGAAGTGAGTGGTTTTGCAGATAGTGGATGTGGGTGTGAAAGATTGCAGCAGGATCTGGATCAATCAGCCAGGTGGGCAGAGGAATGGTTGATGGTTGCATGGTTCCTTGAAGGTACATCAGGTGGTCGAAATGTATTTCGGCCCTTTGGCCTTCATCAGTCAGTGTATTGAGTAAAGAGGTTGGGAGGTCATTTTCTAGTTGTATCAAACGTTCATGAGACCGCATTTAGAATATTGTGTTCAGTTCTGGGAACCATGTTATCAGGAAGATGTCAAACTGGAAGGAGTACAAAGAAGATTTAAAATTATATGGCCAGGGCTAGAGGGTTGAGCTATAGAGAGAATTGTAGGTTGGGACTCCATTCCATGGAGCGCAGGAGGATCAGGGGAAATCTTATAGAGGTGTACAAAATCATTAGAGGAATAGCTCTGGTAGATGCACATACTTTTGCCCGGAGTAGTGGAATCGAGGACCAGATAAAATAGGTTCAAGGTGAAGGGGAAAAGATTTAATAGGATTCCGAAGGGTACCTTTTTCACACAAAGGGTGGTGGGTGTGTGGAACGAGCTGCCAGATGAGGTAGTTCAGGTTGGGACTACCCTGTCGTTTAAGAAACAGTTAGATTGGATTAGAATGGTTTATTGTCATTGCATGTGTCACATACAACGAGGTTACTGTGTCTCTCCATTTAAAGGAACTTCAAACATTCACATACTCATATTGTTTATACTCCCTCCCTCCCCAAACCCACCCATGGATTCACATTTACATAAATTAACACTGTCTCCCACCCCCCTCCTTCCTCATAACCCGCTCCCGAGACAGAGTTCAATTCCAAGATTGCTGATGGGTAAAAGCTGTTCTTCAGTCTGGCAGTGCGTGCCTTTAACAACCTGTACCTTTTTCCTGGGGGCAGCAGTGTGAAAAGATGGTGACAAGGATGTGTAATGTCTTTCACGATATAGCAGGTCCTGCTGCGGCATCTGGAGTGGTAGATGTCCTCCAGAGGGGGCAGGGGGAGTCCAATGATATGCTGGACAGTTTTTGTCACCTTCTGGAGAGCTGCTCTGTCAGCTGCTGAACAGTTCCTAAACCAGGAAGTTATGCAGTAAGTCAGTATGCGTTCTACCGAACGGCGGTAGAAAGACTCCAACAGTTTAGCAGACAGATGGGCCTTCCTCAGTGTTCTGAGGAAGTAAAGTCTCTGTTGCGCCTTTTTTACAACTACAACAGAGGTCCCAGACCATTTAAGTTCCTCGCTGATTTTGATCCCCAGAAATGTAAAAATAGGCACCCTCTCCATCTCCCCCCCCCCTTATCTCCAGTGGCCTGAGCTCCGCCCTGTCGCCTGAAATCAGTGATAATCTCCTTTGTCTTTTTAGTGTTCAGAGCGAGATTGTTGTGAGCACACCACCCAGAAAGTCTGTGCACCTCCTCTCTATAGGCGACCTCGTTCCCATTTGAGATGAGCCGCACCACAGTTGGATCGTCCGCAAATTTTATGATCCTATTTGCGGGGTGATGGGGCAAGCAGTCATGTGTGTACGGCGTAGAGGAGCGCACTGAGCATACAGCCCTGCGGTGCTCCTGTGCTGAGGGTCAGGGATGTCGAGGTGTAGGGTCCAAGTCTCACCGTCTGTGGGCGTTCACTGAGAAAGTCCAAAATCCACCGACACAGTTGACTGCTGAGGCCAAGGTCCAGCATTTTTGTGATCAGCTTGCAGGGTATGATTGTATTAAAAGCTGAGCTGTAATCAACAAAAAGCATCCTGACATATGACCACTTCTCCTCTAGGTGTTGTAGTGCAGCATGGAGGACAGTGTTTATGGCATCCTCTGTTGATCTATTAGCCCTATATGCATACTGGTGTGGGTCGAGTAAGGGGGGGGAGAGATAATTTAAGGTGACCTAGGACCTGCTTTTCAACGCACTTGGAGACTGCAGATGTAAGAGCAACGGTCCTGTAGTCATTGTGGGAGTTGATGTTTGTCTGCTTAGGCACCGGGATGATAGTGTTGGTTTTCAGGGACGTTGGCACGGAGGAGTGTGCTAAGGAAAGGTTAAGAATGCCTGCGAATACCCCAGCTAACTGGTGAACACAGTCCCGGAGCATCCTGCCTGGGATCCCGTCCGGGCCAGCAGCCATACTAGCATTAACAGTTCTCAGGGCCCGCTTTACCTCCTCTAACTGGAGGATAAGTGGCTGGTCAGCAAGGTCCAGTTGGAGAGAGGTTCTTTCTTTCGGACCTCTCTCGAAACGGGCAAAACAATGGTTGAGCTCCTCTGCAAGTACATGGATAGGACAGGTTTGGAGGGATATGGCCCAAACGCAGGCAAGTGGAATTAGTGTAGCTTGGACATTGTGAGCCGGTGTGGGCAAGTTGGGCCAATTGGGCCTGCTTCCACACCGTGTCACTCTATAATTCTATCCATGTTTCTAGAGATGCTGCCTGACCCACTGTGGCAGATTGTGCTTCCTCAGCTCCCGTAAGAAATACATCCTCTGATGTGCCTTTTTGACTGTGGTGCCAATGGTAGCCCCCACTTAAGCTCATTGGAGATGATGGTTCCCAGGAACCAAAATGACTCTACAGATGTGACTGTGGTGTTGATGGTGAGTGGGATGAGGGGACGGGGAGCTCTCCTAAAGTACAATCAATTCCACTGCCTTAAGAGTATTGTGCTGCAGGTTGTTCCGATGGCACCAGGACGCCAGCTGTGACACTTCCTGCCTCTAGGCAGATTCATACCCATCCTGGATCAGTCCAATCAGGGTTGTGTCGTCCGCAAACTTGGGAAGCTTGACGGACGTGTCTGTGGAGGTGCAGTCATTGGTGTACAGGGAGTAGAGGAGAGGGGAGAGTACGCAGTCTTGCGCTGCTCTTATGCTGAGCGTTTAGTGGTCCGATATGTGTTTTCCCAGCCTCACATCCTGCTTCCTGTCTGTCAGGAAGTTGATGATCCACCGACAGGGGGGTTCAGGCACAGTCAACTCTGAAAAATTCGACCGTAGTAGCTCTGGCAGAATGCAGAACTAATATCAACAAATAAAATCCTCGCACAGGTCCCCTGGCGTTCTAGGCGCTGGAGGATGAAGTGCAGGCCCAGATAGACTGCGTCATCCACAGATCAATTGGCCCGAAATGCAAACTGCAGAGGGTCCAGCAGGGGGATTGTGATATTTTTCAGCTTGGCCAGCACAAGCCTTTCAAGGGTCTTCTTGACTACAGAGGTCAGTGCGACAGACCTGTAGTCATTAAGACAAGTAATCCTTGCCTTTTTGTGTCCAGGGACAAAAGTGGAGATTTTGTAGCAGGCAGGGACAGTACTTGTTTGCAGGGCTGGTTAAAAATGTCTGTGAGATTTCCGACTTTATTGTCTTCTGAAATGCCTCTCCACCTATTCTATTTTTATTGGTGATTAAGTGAAGTTCTTCAGCAAGGATGGTGTGCGTAATTAGGTGTGAAGTGATGATTGGAGAGGGGTGGGTTTAGAAGGGCCCTGTCTTTGCAGACTGAAGTCAGGCAGTGAGTGGGTGTGAAGTGTTGGTTGGGTTGGGAAAGGGTCCAGTCTTTTCATACTGGATTCTTGCTTTAAGTATGTGTGAGTGGTGAATAGGAAGGAGAGGGTGCATGGTCCATTCTTTGCAGACTGAGGTCTGGCTGCATTTGTTGGGGAGACGATACCAGGGTTACGTTTCTGATTTTCAAACCTGCAGTAAAACTAATTCAGGTGGTTAGTCAGCTGTCGATTGCCCAAAGAGCGGTGGACTTCCCTCTTATAGCTGGTAATTTCTTGCATGCCCTTCCAAACTGAAGAAGAGTCACTGGCTGAGAACATGCACCTCAGAGTACCTTTTCTTGGCAGCTCTGATTCCTCTTCTCAGCTCTTTATCGATTTGGCTATACTTTCACTCTTTAAGGATTAGGCTATCGGCTTGACGCATATTAGCCTCCCCCCCCCCCCGATCTCAAAATGGTAATGTTACATCTGCACAGAATGATTCAATTAAAATGTATATTTCTGTCACAAACCATAGAATTCATATTTTTTAGTTCTGTCATCAAAGAAAAGAAACCAGTTCCAAATGTTTGATATTATTTGATATTGTTTAATATTATTCATATGGAGGAGAATATATAATAGCTCTAAAACCTACCTTAATTTTGCAATCTCACTCAAGATAATCCCCACTTCCCTTTTCCTTCCACCTCTCCCTCCCTCCCCAATCTCTCTCTCCTCTCCCCTCCTTACCCTTTCTCTCCCCCCTCACCTCCACCCCCCTCTCACACTCCCCCCCCACCCTCTTTCTCCTTTCTCCCACGCAACGCTGGGAGGCCCGCCGAGGCGGGGCGGGGGGGAAGAGGCGAGGGTCCGCGGCGCGGGAGGGGCGAGGGTCCGCGGCGCGGGAGGGGCGAGGGTCGGCGGCGGGTGGGGGGGGGAAGAAAGGCGTGGGCCCGGCGGGAATGGGGGGTGTCGTGGGCGGAAGAAGGCGAGGGCCCAGTGTCTATGGTTGCGGGCTATATTTTATTTGACTGCGAGTTTTACGTTACTGCCTCTGCTGATACTACAGTTGACCGGAAGGTGTCTGGTTGTCGGAATATTGCAGGTAACAAACAGAACAGTAGAAAGTAAAGTGTATTCAAATGGCACATTGTCGTATATGCTATCCTCTGTTTTATTATCCGTGAACATCTTATTTAGTCAGAAGTTTCAATGATCTATCTTTTCATTCCAATAACTGCAAAGGTTCGTTTCATGTGGTTATGGCGGTAGTTATTTTTTCTCACAAAAGCATTTACATGAATCAATCTTGATTGAAAGGTTGGAAGAAAGGTTTGGGCGGTCACGGTTGGTCAGCGGCAGAGTTACTGCCTTACAGCGAACGCAGCACCGGGGACCCGGGTTCGATCCCGACTACGGGCGCTGTTTGTATGGCGTCGGTATGTCCTCTCCGTGACATGCGTGGGTTTTCTCAGATTTCTTCGGGTTTCTTCCCACACTCCAAAGACGTACAGGTTTGTAGGTTAATTGGCTTTTAATTGTTTGTAAAATTGGCTTTCAATTTTTTTTTAATTGTCCCTTGTCGGTGTAGGAGAGTGTTGATGCGTGGGGATCGCTGGTCGGCACGGACCCGGCGGGCCGCAGGGCCTGTTTCCGCGCTCTTTCTCGAAAACTAAACTGTACAAATTAAAAGGTAGAATATCCATTTCAAAAACACACACCATTCGCTTAATGTATTATTATGCAAAAATATGATTATGACTATGGGGCAATGCAAGAAGATATTTTAAGAGAAATGCCACATGCGTTCCTTGCAGACGAGAATTGTTATTTCGTATAAAGGTATTAAAAATCGAAATGATTGTTCGAAATTCAATATATTTCTAAGGGAAGGATCATTGTAAGAAAAAGTTAGCATAGGTTCTGAAATCTGTAACATAATGTTTGCATCAAGGAGAAAGGAAAAGTTGTGCTTATGATGGACGTCCTATTTCTTGAGTAAACGTATTTTCCCCGCTGCTATGATGGGTACATCCTCACCCATATCTCCTCTGCATCTTGCAGTTCTGCTCTCGCTCCACTTGCCTCCGCACGGAACTACAAAATGATTCCCCAGGACTTAAATTTCACCCACCTGCCTCCTTATCCAACACATTATTCTCCATATCTACCCCACACATCTTCCCATCCGCACTGCCTCTCGGCTTCCATGAAGACCGCTCTCCCTTATCCGGTTGCAGCCAAACCACCCTCTCCCCAGGTCCCATCTCCTGTAACACAGGAGATGTAACACCCGTCATTATACCTCATGCCTTACATCCGTCCAATGATACCAGTAGTCCTTTCTGCGTGAGAGAGACTTTCGCATACACGTCCACTAACTGCTAACTTTGTTGCACCCGATGTGGACTACTTTACTTCGGCGACGCCAAGCGTTGATGGGGCGACCATCTCACCGAATACTTGCTCTCGGTCGTGGAGGTGGTACACAATATTCCGGTTACTAAACATTACAACTCGATTACCCATTCCCACATGCATTCGTGTATTTGGCCTCCCTCATTATCAGAGTAAGGCCACACGTACATGTTCGAGCACCATCTCATATTCCGCTTGAGTATTTAAAAAAATTAACGGTATGAACACTGAACCCTTCAATATTTCAATATAACTTACCGAAACTACAACACCCCCCTTCTACCCCCACGATCTACACCCCCTGCAATTCGCCCCAACTGCATTCGCACTCGTGTTTCCGTTCCCTCTATCCACGTGAAACCATCCGCCGACCAACCCCCTTCACCTATCCACCTGTGCAATACGTTGTCCCAATCTCAACTCTCTTCCACCTTTCTACACAGGAACAAGTACAATCAGTGTGAAGAATTCCCTGACCAGAAGAGTTAATGAACCATGTTCTCCAACGGGACTGTACAGCTTTGTGTCTACAATATCTGTAGTTCCTTGTCCCTTCGTATTTGTGAACGCATTGGATTAAATGTTAGCCCGTGTTCAACGGAATCTAGAAATAGCACCACCTTCCCTCATGATTTTCAACGTACACGACAGTTGATCTTCTGTTTTTTTCATCCCCCCATCTCTCTCAGGTAAGAGGATTGTTTCACACCGATTTCCACAGTAATCTGGAACGTACTTCTTAGCTTTCTATATATTCTCGCAAGTAATTACGCTCTGACACGTTTGATCTGATGACGATCATTTGCATAATATGCTTCACCGTATGACGACTCCCACCGCTTCCACACCAACTGTCGATCACCCTGGCAAACTTGGTGTGTGTTGGCCCACTTTGTCCATCCAGGTGGTACAAACAAGAGGCAACTTACAGATGCCAATTAACCTACCAACTTGAAAGTCTTTGTGATGTGGGAAGAAGTCCGAGCATCCAGTGTAAACTGCAGTCACATGGAGGATGTGCAAAGTCCAGACAGATGTCATCCGTGGTGAATGTCAAACTTGGGTCAAGAGCTCGGAGAGGCTGCAACTCTCTTCCGCCCATTACTCAGCTCACCCACTCTGCGCAAACTACTGAATGTCGCGTAGTCATATTGGAACGAGCCAGGCTATGTAAATATCCACCTCCCATTTCTTTCTCTATACCTTTACAATATCGACAGCTTTTGCCAGGCTTTCCAAAGATGTCAGGAGTTCCCTTTCAATTTGAACGTACTGCGGGCATATTATGTTTACATTTCGCCATACACCATTATTTACCCTTTCTCCTACTCTTTTCGATATTCATCTCCACCTGCTTCTCTCTCCAATCAGATGAGCCTTCACGTGCAAGTCTAAAGCACCCTCAATATCCAATACCAATACCACGTCCGTCCGTGAGTCCCCCTTGCTCCTCATTTTACCATAAGCTGTCTCCGCTTAGTAGATTCGGTCATTCAGTCCACTATGGAACTGCAAATATGCAGATGTTCCAATGAGATTTCATTGACCTGCAACGCTTTCTCTGATGCACTCTCCCCGGTTATTGCATGACATCCGAGTGTGCTCAGTGGTTTCCATTTTCGTTGAAAAACCAGCGTTCCCACTGAAAACTGGACGAACGCGTCCCTTCCCAACCCCCGCTCTCCCACTCTCACACGCACGCACTGACACATCTTAAGTTGGCGTGAAAAATACTTTGTGTTAAAATAAGGAAACATTTTCTGAAATATTTATTTCAAGTGAAACAAACCGCGAAATAGTGCCTGTGATTTGGATATGCTTTTTCGAGATAAGAATATGTATGGCAGCGATGTAAACAGGAAACACGCTAATATATTACCCATTACAAATTTAAGTATATGCATCGTAAGTTAAAATTCCATTTGAATGTGCATATGCCCCCTGAGTTTATCAAGCTGTGTATTTTACTTCAATAATTTAGAAAGTAAAACAAGAGGCCGTTTAATAATTTTCTTCATTTCATCTCTGAAGTTTCGTTGGGACGCAGCATAAATGAACGTGTTTGTACAAGTGCTTAACACTCTTAACTGGAATCCAGTTTCTTCTGCAACGGCGAACGGGTCTCTGTAATCTGATTTCATCAGTTGATTATCGGTAAAAAGTAGAGCAACAAAGCAAGCAAAATTTACCGTCCACAATAGAAGGAAACTACCAGATATCGCGAGTAGTAAAATAATCGATTTCCGTCGGTTCTCAATTTTTTGATCAGTCCGGCACTTCTCACTTTCGTTTCCTCGTAATTTGTTTCTGATTCTGTTCGCCCGTATAATATGACTTATTGTTAAGGCGTTGAGCAGGAAGATCAACACAAATGGTAGAAATGGTGTTAAAATGATCTCTAACCAGGACCATGCAGACCAGATAGGTAAAGTATAGAAGCTTGATTTTATAGTGCAGTACCAGGGCACATTGTCAATTACTTCACGTGGTTCAAGTAAGGAGAAGACGGGCACATTTTCAACAATGCATAATATACAAACGATCGTTATAACCGTTGTTGATTGTTTTTAGTGCAGTACCTAGTTTTTAACGATTGACAACAAATAGCAACAAATCGATCAAAGGTAAAGGCCACAGTCAACCAAACGGAACAATCAATAGCAAGATAAATCAAGGTCGCATTGAGACGGCAGATTGGAGTGTAATCCAGGACTGAACGTGGAAAAAACGCATCATTAATCTCAAAAAGTATTGGACCAAATATTAGATGCGATAGATTAGCTGCCGCCATCCATACTAGATATTGGGTGATGCATATGGAGAGCCCACACTTTCCCATGGACAGTATGAAGATTGTCAATATATTAGCTGCAAAGAATAAAGGGAATTGCATTAAAACGTATCTTGTAAATTGTCTTTCTTCCACATGTTGCATTATTTCCATTGCTCATTTATCCACAGTTTTTAATTAAATCTATGGAACAAATAATAATCAGGATACGGTTTCTAGCTCGTGCCTATGATCCATAATTTCTGCACGACATCGGGCATACACGAAATACACGTAATGGGGCTATAAAATAACCAACGCTATTAGGGATTTTTGGTTATCTTTCATATTTCCTCTGGAGCAACAATAACTGTGCTGGCGTGATTCAACTGTGAGAATGATTAGAATGATAAGGAGAGTGGTCGGTATGCATTAAGAGTTTTTTTTATCACAGTGATATAGCTGCAGATTAATTTCAGACGTTAAAGCTGAAGGTTTCAGAAAATATTATACTATCGTTTATTTTTATTACCAGTTTATTTTTATGCTTAAACTATCCTCGGTGTCTTCCCACTTTGTTATAATACAGTAGCAACTGCCAGGTGTGTTTTCTTAACAGAAACCATATAATTGCTGTACAACAAATCGTGATGGCGGCCTTTGAACAATTATGCAAGTATAATCGTGAAATACGTGTGAGAAATGTGCTGAGTGAATGTAAGGTTGCATTGTTATCACAACATTGAGGTCCGCCGTCGCCGATATTACCAGATAACGGTGGCCGTATTTGAAAAAAAAACTTACATTTCGCCATGGAGAAATATATTTGATTATCTGATCACTCCTTTTATTTGATCGTGATAAAATGACAGTTGTGATTTTGACAACAAAAATAGTTTGTTGTATTTTTCTATCCCGCATTCGATTCCCCAATAAATCAAAAACCTTTTGCATTTCTGGCAGTCAGTCCGGAAGTTGCGGCGCTGCCTGTCCGTCTGTTTTTAATTTTAATTTTGTGTTCTTGTGTCTGTATTAATAATTATTTTGGTATATTAGGCTGTGTGGATGTGTGTGGGGGGGGGAGGGGAGGGGGACAGGGGTTTAGTCTCTCCCTTCGGGGGGATGCGACTCTTCTTGTCGTGTTCCCGGTCTTAGCAAAGCTTATCTCTGACCTCACCACTCCCCTCCACAAATGGATCCTCAACTTCCTAAGCCAGAGAGCACATTTAGTGCGACTACGTGACAAATCGTCATCCAATATAATTCTCAATATTGGTGCCCCGCCAGGATTCGTTCTCACCCTTCGTCTATGCTCCTTATATACTCACGGCTGTGGGGCCAAATGCCAATCTATATCAATCTGCCTGTTTGCATATGATACTACACTAGTTAGTCGGCTATCGAATAGTGACGGGACGAAATACAGATAGGAGATTTAGAATCTTGCAATTTGGTGCCAAGAGAGCAACATCTCTCCCAATGTCAGGAAGACAAAGTAGATCGTGAATGATTGTAGGAAGAAAAGCGGTCGACAGCCCAGTCCACGTTGATGCAGCCGACGTATAGGCTGTCAAAAGCTTCAAGTACCTAAGAATAAAAGTTACCAGCGATTTGCATCCCGCATCGAAACAATGCCTTGGAAAGCACATCAACGCCACAGCCTGCATAGAACTATGAGCAATTTCGGTTTGGCCTCCAACAACCCTCAACAACGACTACACATGCGCCGTGGAAAGCAACGTATCGGGATGCAACACAGCTTGCTTTGGGAACAGTTCAATTCACATCACAAGAAATTGGAGAGCGTTGCGGACGTAGCCCAGACCATCTCAGCAACCAGCCAGGCTTCCATCGACTACATCTGCACTTCACACAACCTCAGCAAGGAAGCCACCAGATTGAACGGCCAGTCTCTCCAGGTCACTCTCTCTCTCATTCTTTCTCTGCAATGTAGCAGAAGATAGAGAAGCATGAAAACGCATACGTTCAGATTCAGTGACTGTTTATTTCCAGCTGTTATCAGGCAACAGGGCGGTTGTCTCATCGGTTAGACAGCGGTGTTCAATATCCACTACCTCAATGCAGACATTTGAACTTCCTTTCATCGGAGTTTATGTTATATATTCAACGTTATATATTTGCACTAATTGTTAAATACCTCATTATTTATCTGTACACCGTAGGCGGCTTGATTGATTAATGTTTAGTATTGTTCTTGACTGGATTGCACGGAAACAAAAGCTTTTCCTTGCATCACGGTGCAATGTTGTTGTCACAATAATAAACTAAACTAAAATTGACTAAACTAAACCAATGCATCTCGTTTCTAATTAGTTTACTGGGAATGAACACGGTGATGTCCACAATAATTAGAAAGAGTACTTTTCTGGTCGCGGAAAGAGCCCGTTTACCTCTGCTGTTTGGATATGAATGCCACATACAGTTCAAAACCCCAATTGTAGAGCACTGCACGAATTCAATTCAGCAAATGTAGCTGGATTGCTCAATCAAAGGCAAAGCGGACGAGATGCAACATTAAAATCAATAGGACTGTTCCCGAGAAATAGTCGGATTCGGTGATTGATTGGTTTGTTGTATAAGAACCGTATTTATAATCCAAGTTATTTATGGCGGCGTGTCCAGCAGGTTAAGGTTTACAAAGAAAGATATTACGGCAGTTGCTTACCAGGAACTCCAATTATTACAAGAATGGGATAGTAGATGCGATCTACCAGTAATTTCACGGGCAGTCCCATAATCGTTGAATGTGATGTTTGCAGTTAGTTGAAAAGGCTTCGAATCTCCTGCTTTCGTGTTTAGTGTCTCATTTATATCTCAGGTAAACCTCGAGGGTATAATGAGCCATGCAAATTATTGCCAATGTTTATGACACGTGTGACACAGTATGTCATTAATATTTTCGTACCCATGCTCAATAAAAAGAATGCGAGTTTAAGATATTTACAAGATACAAGATATAAGATACATTTATTTGTCACATGTGCCAGATGGCACAGAGAAATGTGATTACCATACAGCCATACAATAAAAATAAAGAACACAACACACGATAGAGTTCAACATAAAAACATCCCCACACAACAGAATCAAAGTTTCCCACTGTGATGGAAGGCACCAAAGTCAGTCATCTTCCTCTCATGTTCCCCAATGTTCACCCGTGGTCACGGCCTCGCCGAGCCCTCCGCAGACGCCGCTACGGGCGGCCCGATGTTCAGGCCCGCTCGTCGGGGTGATGCAAGTCCGACGTCGGGGCTGGGGGACATCCTCAGCAGCCTGGAGATCGGAGTCGGGCACCTCGTACCGAAGTTCGCGGCTCCCAAAGTCCGCAGGGCGGAGATGCATCACTGGTGGCCCTCGGCAAAGGTCCCCAGGACTCCGCGATGACGGTCGAGGTCGAGGCCCGCTTTGCATGCTCTCCCAAACCGCAGCTTCACGATGTAGGAGCTTCAAACGGCGATCCAGGTCGGCATCGCCCACTCCGCGGTGAATTCAGCGGTTGCAGCTCTGGTCCGGTTCCCGGTCCCCGGCAGGAGAGGCCGCTACGATTCAGGTGGTAAGCCGCGAGGAGAGGAGCGAGGACGCAAGAAATGGTCGCGTCCACGCCAGGGAGCGACTGGGAAATTGTTTCCCTCTTACCCTGCCCCCTCCCCTACATAGAAACGTTAAAGTTTCCCCCCAAAACATACTTTAAATTAGCTAAAGATTGAAAAAGCAAACAGGCTGTCGGCAGAGGGTGCCTTCAATGCGACGCCCCTAGTGATAACTAGGGTCGCCGCATACTATATTATTTATGAGAGTATAAGCGAGTTCTGTATTCCGCCTGCGCATGCCCAGGTCATAGGTGACTGGAGATGAACACTGGAGGGTGTTGGTGAGTGCTTTATGCTTCTGTTACTCCCTGGCGTCGGGGTCCATGTTCGGGGTCGGTCGCCGACGCGGGTCTGCTGCGTCGTGGGCGCCGTTCTCCCCTCCCTCCACACACCCACCCCCCCCCCCCTGGTGGCCCGTGCCCGTCCGGTGGCGGCCACATGTGTGCGGCCGGGCTCGCTGCCGGCGATGAGGGGGGGGGGGTGTGCGTGGCTCGGCGATCGGGCAGCGGCTCGGCAGCGCCCATGGCGCCGGGGACACGGGCTCGACCCTGCGCGTGGATGAGGCGCGGGTCGGTGGACACCCTCCCCTGTCTCCCACTGGCATCTGCACGCCTCTCTCTCGCTGTTACACCCGCTTTCCCGCTACGTGGCACCCCTGTTCCTCAGATTCAATATATTTTTACACATAAATCATGAAGATAAGAATTTACATACAGTTACCGCTTTTACTTTTTTGCCATTGACACATGAGAAATCCCATGATTCTTTGCGTTTTCCGGAATACCGAACTCACTGATTGCATTCATTTCGGTGTGCGTGTGGTTACATGCCGGGAATGGAGAATTAGTTGGCAGATGTGATTTGTTAATTTTGACATTATCTTCGGCACTAACATTGAGAACCTGTGCTGGGTTGTTTCATGATCTACGATTAAAAAAAAGGCATTGAGGACATTGGACGTGATCTCTGAAACTGCAACGCGAGAATGCTGTAAAACTATATTTTGTTGTCTGCTATTTCTGTCTTTTCACCTCTATGATCTTCGGTTGTACGTTGGTACTGGTTAATTGTATCGTGTAAGGTGTTATTTGAGTGGATGGCACACAAATAACGATCCGTGCTGGTAAAGATGACATTAACAAAACCATGCAAATCAAATGAAAACATTTCACACATGGGTAAAATAAAAGTGTTCCATATGAGTTGCGTGCAATAGCGAAGCACAACGCGCTCAATGATATATAACAATTACACTTCTGAGCATGTGAATCAAATTGTAGTTGACCATTTTATATCAAAATAAATAAAATATATTTTGTTGGACAAGGTGCATAAAGCCTAGCAATCTATCAATACATGTAAGTTGGTTTGAATCAATAGGTCGCATGACGGATTCGATTCAGCGACTTAGCATGTTAGTCTTTTAACACACAATCCTGAAACGCCTTGACAATGACATGTTTTTCCCTTGAGTCTCAAATAGAAGTTATAGGTAGCCCAAACGATGCAAATGCAGGCACCTGCTCCCGTTATCCCGCATATTCTTAGCTAATGTTTAATCATCCAAGATCGGATTGAAGAACTGAGTGGAAGACCGATGCTTCAAATGCTGTGTATTTCTTGCACCAATAAATGGCTCATCCCAATTCAACGAACCCTGTCACACAAGCTGGGGTGTCTCCATTTATTGCAGCAGCAGGGTGGGATCTTCGGGCAAGGAGAAAAGCTACGATGCCTGTGTTTTGGTCAATGTTTCGTCGTATACACCGAGGTAATTCACTGCGAATATCTTCTCCACAATTTACAAACCAGCACAACCAACCGCCAACATGGCACTGGGCGTATTATACACGCTGTTCAATTATTTTCAGACTACCAATACAACATCACCGTTGACTTCGATCACTTTTGAAGGAAGCAGAGGGTGATGGGGGAAGGTTGCTTTTTCGGATTGGAGGTCTGTCACCAGTGGTGTGCCTCAGGGATTTGTGCTGAGCCCATTGCAGTTTGACATTTAAATCAATGACGAATGAGAACGTACATATCTAGCAAATCTACAGATGACACAAAAATGGGGATATTGTAGTCAGTGGAGATGATTATCAAAAATATCAGCAGGATCTTATTCGGTTTGGACTGGTGGGCTGAGGGATTGTTAATTGAATTGAATGCAGATAAATGTGAGGTTTCATCTTGGGAAGTTTAACACGGTGAATAATAGGGCTCTGGGGAGTGTTGTTTAGCCGACGGAACTGGGAGTACAGGTTCATAGTTAAACAGCGGGTCGCGCCACAGCAGTGACTGTCTCGCCAACAGTCTGTTTGCCCCCTCTCTGTTGTTATTATTAAAAGGGAGAAGGGAGGGAGAGGGAGAGTGAGAAGAGGGGAGAGAAAGAGAGTTGGAGAGAGAACGGAGAGAGAGGAGGGAGAGAGGGGGGAGAGAGATAAGAGGGCCGAGAAATAGAGAAGGGGAGAAAGCGAAGGGGGAAATAGGAGGAGAGAGAGAGAGGAGGGGAAGAGTGAAGAGGAGAGAGAAAAGGGAGCGAGAGGGGGAGAGAGACAAGGGGGAGGGGGAGGAGAGAGAGAAGGGAGAGAGGGAAGGCGAGTGGGGGAGAGAGAGGACAGAAAGAGAGAAGGGGAGAGAGAGAAGGGAGAGAGAGGGGAGAGATAGGATGCGGAGAGAGAGGAGGAGAGAGAGAACGACGAGAGGGGAGAGAGAGGGAAGGAGAGAGGGGAGGGGAGAGAGAATGGGTAGAGAGAGAGAAGGGAGAGAGAGGGGGAAAGAGAGCAGAGGGGAGAGAGAAGGCGGATACTAGAGCGTGGGGGTCATTCCACCATATATGCCACTGGTGACTGGGCAATCTGAACCCAAGCACAAAGTTGTAAGCGACCAAAGGTGCGCATCCTTCGGGACAGCCCCCTTTATCCCACGTCCGCGGGATATGGGTCGGGTAGAGCAGAGGTGTGGGACAATGTTCATCCCTCCACAATTATGTGATTGCCGCGGGGGTCTGGGCCCATCCCTGACAAGTCCTGCCCCCGGAAACGTCAAGTCCGTTATTTGACTTTTCAGTTGAGTGGCATTCGGTCCGTTGGCTTGCAGGCGACGCCGCCTTTTGGGTAGGTGGCGATTCGACAGAAATGGACATTCAGTGAGTTTTCTTTTAGACGACGCAGTCTTTCGGTTAGTTGGCTTTTAGGCGACCCGCCCTTTCGGTTAGTTTGCATTTAGGAGTCCCACCCTTTCGATTCTTTGGCGTTTCGACTTCGTTTCCATTCGGTTATTTGGCTTCCACTTTTTTGCTTCGGCTTCTCGTTCGTCGGCCCCACGTCCGCGTACGATTAACTGATGGGTTAGCCCACCGAGTAAAAATTAATTGAGACACAACACTAACACGAGCCTTTTATCCCATCACGTACAAAAAGAAGGGGTGGGAGACTGCAACCTTCACGTGGTCCGCCCTGTTTCGACAAATGCAATCAACGTGGTGTGCACAATCAAATAATATGTAATAGAACACGTTATCCGACAACTTCAGACTGTGCACGCCATACGCATGAAGAAGAAGAAGTACATATAGAAGTTACAGATACGAGCAATTGCAGATGCGATATTATCCAAAAAAAAGATACAATGTATCGGAGTATCGTAGCTGGTCAGGCAGCATCACCGGATGATTTCTTCTTCTTCTTCCTGCGTTTGAGTCAGCCGAAGTCCGCAGCAGGGTGATATCGTCCGGTTCGACATCCATAGGTGCCCGCTGTAAACAGGGCGCATGCACCAGTTCGGCGCCATGCTGCTGTCTATGTTTGTTGTCATTCCCTGACTGGGGTCGGTTGAAAGGGCTCACCACGGGGAGGTCCGGATGATATGGATATGCAACGTTTCTGGAGGGTGCTTCTTCAGACTTTTGCTCACCGAGTATGTAACGAATATGAATTATTATTTACATTAATCCGATTCAAAACCCTTCCCTGCTCTAAATAGACCTGAGTACTGTGCCTAGACAGTAGAGGCAACTTACAGTTGCCAATCAGCCTATTAACTCACACATTCTTGGGATGTTGGAGACAAATAGTGTACCGAGAGGAAACCATGCGGTGATAGCGGAACGTGCAAACTTCACATGTCATAATACCGTCTAGATGCAGTTACATAGAAACATAGAAACATAGATAATAGGTGCAGGAGGAGGCCAATCGGCCCTTCGAGCTAGCACCGCCATTCATTGCGACTATGGCTGATCGTCCCCAATCAATAACATGTGCCTTCCTTCTCCCCATATCTCTTGATGACACCAGCCCCTAGAGCTCTATCTAACTCCATATTAATTCCAACCAGTGATTTGGCCTCCACTGCCCTCTGTGGTCTCTGACGATGTAATTGAGTGACTCTGCCTTCTGCGCTTTTGTGTTGTCTGCTGTTACACCGTGTTAACCAAATTAGCTTGCATAGAATCTGATTAATATCATTCCAAGAAGCTGATCCATGTGGTAGCTGTTTGAAAATAACAGAAATAATGGCCATCGTGGCATTAAAACAAATTCCAATCTCGATTTTTAACGTAATTATGGAATATAAGTATCGGATGGATGGAGCTGAGGTCCAAAGTCAGACATCATCCTGATGAAGAGACAAGCAGCCGAATGGCCAACTCATGTTTTATTATTCACAATGCTGAGTTGATTGCATGGAAGATCACTCCTGCTGTGACAAATATTACGTTCTTCTGATCCGCTCATTTTTGCCGCTCCTTTAAAATAATCTGACGTGTACTCTGGAGTTTAGAAGGATGAGAGGGGATATATTATTGAAACATGTAAGATTAGTAAGCGTTTGGACAAGCTAGAGACGGGAAACATGTTCCAGATGTTGGGGGAATCCAGAACCAGGGGCCACAGTTTAAGAATAAAGGTTAAGTCATTTAGATCGGAGATGAGGAAACACTTTTTCACACAGAGAGTTGCGAGTCTTTGGAATTCTCTGCCTCACAGGGCGCTTGCGGCCGGTTCTCTGGAATCTTTCAAGAGAAAGACAGACAGGGCCCTTAAAGATAAGGGAGTCAATGGATACGGGGAGAAGGCAGGAACGGGGTACTGATTGTGGATGATCAGGCATGATCACATTGAATGGCGGTGCTGGCTCGAAGGGCCGAATGGCGTACTCCTGCACCTATTGTCTATTCAGAGGTTATTATGGATATAATATGTAATCCACACAAAGGTGCGGGATAAATCACAGACGTTGGAGAAGGTACTACATGATTGCCTGGTCAACGCCTCGCCACCGTAAATGCATTCGTACTTTATTGATCAGAAGAGGTTCTAACATTTATCCAAATTGTCTCGAATGATCAAAATAACCAATTTCATCGCATGATTTGTGCATGTAACACATACGGGGAACAAGATAGATATAGATAATTTGTCTCTTTACAAATTAATTTTATTGCATAGGTTTTACCTATTCAATATAGAATTGAGACCATTGGTGCATTACAGTAACATTTCAACTGATGGGGTAAATTCCGAATTTTTACGGGAGCTGTACCCTCGCTAACTTTATTCGAGGTTATTGCGACATTATTCTTTTCAGTTTTAGATGATGAGAAATGGCAGACGAGGTGAACAGGTACTTTGGAACCATCTTTCCTAAGGAGGACACAAATAATCTCCCTGGTGTAGTAGTGGCCACGGGATCTAGGGTGACGGAAGAACTGAAGAAATGCACATTAGGCCGGAAATGGTACTGGGTAGACAGATGGGACTGAAGACTGATAAATTTCCAGGGCGTGATGGTCTTCATCCCAGGGTGTGAGGAGGATGCTTGGAGGCTGCAGGGTGATTTGGATAGGCTGAGTTAATGGGCAGATGCATGGCAGATGCAGTACAATGTGGATAAATGTGAGGTTATCCACTTTGGTGGCAAAAACATGAGGGTAGACTATTATCTGAATGGTGGCAGATTAGGTAAGGGGGAGATGCAACGAGACCTGGGTGTCATGGTACACCAGTCATTGAAAGTAGGCATGCAGGTGCAGCAGGCAGTGAAGAAAGCAAATGGTATGTTAGCATTCATAGCGAAAGGATTTGAGTATAGGAGCAGGGAGGTTCTACTGCAGTTGTACAGGGTTTTGGTGAGGCCACACCTGGAGTACTGCGTACAGTTTTGGTCTCCAAATCTGAGGAAAGACATCCTTGCCATAGAGGGGGTACAGAGAAGATTCACCAGACTGATTCCTGGGATGTCAGGACTTTCATATGAGGAAATATTGGATAGACTCGGTTTGTACTCGATGGAATTTAGAAGATTGAGGGGGGATCTTATAGAAACCTACAAAATTCTTAAGGGGTTGGACAAGCTAGATGCTGGAAGATTGTTCCCGATGTTGGGGGAGTCCAGAACAATGGGTCACAGTCTAAGGATAAGGGGGAATTCCTTTAGGACCGAAATGAGGAAAACATTCTTTACACAGAGAGTGGTGAGTCTCTGGAATTCTCTGCCACAGAAGGTAGTTGAGGCCAGTTCATTGGCTATATTTAAGGGGGCGTTAGATGTGGCACTTGTGGCTAAAGGGATCAGGGGGTATGGAGAGAAGGCAGGTACGGGATACTGAGTTGGATGATCAGCCATGATCACATTGAATGGCGGTGCAGGCTCGAAGGGCCGAATGGCCTACTCCTGCACCTATTTTCTATGTTTCTATGTTTCTATGTACTCAAGTAGGTGGCGCTGGAAATCGTGGATGCATTGGTGATAATTTTCCAATGTTCTATAGATTCAGGATCTGTTCATGTGGATTAGAGTGTAGCTAATGTTATCCCACTTTTTTTTAAAGCGGAAAAGAGAAAACACGAAATTATAGAACTGTTAGCCTGACATCGATGGTGTGGAAGATATTGGAGTCAATTGCAAAAGATGCAATAGCGGCACACTTGGATAGCAGTAGCAGCATCGGTCCGAGTCAGCATGGATTTATGAAGGGGAAATCATACTTGAATAATTTTTGAGGAATTTTTTGAAAAATGTACAAGAGAAAGCCAGTGGGTGTAGTGTACTTGGACTTTCAGAAAGCATTTGATATGGTCCCTCATAGGAGGCAAGTTGACAAAATGAGGGCACATGGTATTGGGGTAGAGTGCTGACAGGGATAGAAAATTGGTTGGCAGACAGGCAACAAAGAGCAGGGAATAACGGCTCCCTATCAGAATGGCAGACAGTGACTATTGTGGTACCGCAAGGGCCTGTGCTGGGAACGCAGATATTTACAATATACTAGACTGAGTGGGATCCTTTAGGTCCCAGGTTCACACGGGGGGGGGGGGGGGGGGCTGGTCCCCAACGCAATATTCCACCTCTCCACCAATTCCAATATTGGGGGGTCTTTTTCGAGCGCTAGCATGTTGTGGGCTGAAGGGACTGGTTTCCAGAGGGCTAGTATGGACATTGTGGGCTGAATGGATTCCTGGGCTGGCAGTTCAGTCACTCAGTCACTCAGGTGTGGCAGTTCAGTCACTCAGGCCTGGCAGTTCAGTCACTCAGGCCTGGCGGGCTGGCAGATCATTCACGCAGAGATGGTGGGCTGGCATCTCAGGGCTGGTGGGCTGCCAGCTCAGAAACCGCCAGAAATTCTTCTCAAAACAGATGAGAGACTCTGTGAGAGAGAAGAGGGAGAGGGTGGAGAATCAACTTTAAACATTTTTCGCCAGATCGCATCCATGAAGGAGGAAAGTCTAACCTGGAGTGCATCTCACTGGGAGCCAATGATGCGAGGGAGAAAAATACTGGCGTGAAGTTTAATACTTACAGGGGGAAGACTTACCGATGGGCCGCAGGAACTCATTCTGCGCTAGTTCAGGCATGGTGTGCCGAGTTGACATTAACAAAATCAGACTGAAATCTTAATTAATGCCACTATTTCTGGATATTTCCCGGCCTGGCACATGGCTTTTGGGCCAAAATGCGCCTCCTGGGCTAATACGGTAATTTTCTGCAAAAGGGACTGGTTTCATTCCTAAAGGGGCCTTGTGGACCGACATGATTGATTTTTGGTTGGGCAAAGGTGGGCTGGCATGTGACTCATTCACTCACTCAAAGGTGGGCTGGCAGTTGACTCACGGCTGTTGGGTTGGCAGTTGACTAACGCTGGTGGGCTGGCAGTTGACTCACGGCTGGCGGGCTCACCCACACATCCTCGATCACCCACACACAATCCATCACAATCACACACACACCCTCCATCACACACATATTCATACATACACACACAGCCACACACACACACCCTCCATCTCACACTCACACACACACACAATATCCATCACACACTCACAGGCACACTCAGCCACCCTCCATCTCTCACTCCACTGATTCACATACACTCAAGTCAAGTCAAGTCAACTCAATCCATTTCAGGTCAAGTCGTCAAGCCATTTCAAATCAAGTCAAGTCAATCCAGTTCAAGTCAATCCAAGTCACTCCAATTCACGCCAAATCACTCCATGTCACTCCAAGTCACTCCAATTCAACCCAAGCCAATCCAAGGCAATCCTAGTCAATCCAAGGGAAACAATCAATTTGCTTTCATTTCAGATCAAGCAAAGCTAAGGCAAAACAAAAGCAAAAGCACAGGGCAGGCGGGGCCAGCCAACAATACAGTCCATTTGCTGTCATTTCAGGTCAAGCAAAGCAAATCAAGTCAAGTCAAGTCAAGTCAAGTCAAGTCAAGTCAAGTCAAGTTAAGTCAAGTCACGTCAGGTGAATCCATTTCAAGTCAAGTCAAGTAAATCCAGTTAAGTAAAGTCAATCCATTTCAAGTCAAGTCCAGTCACGTCAAGTCAATCCATTTCAAGTCAAGCCAAGTCAAGTCACGTCAATCCACGTCAATCCACGTCAATCCACATCAATCCAAGTCAATCCTAATCAATCCTAGTCCATCCAAGTCTTGTCAAATGAAGTCAAGTCAAGTCAGTGCAATTCAATCCAAGTCAATGGAAGTCAATCCATTTCAAGTCAAGTCAATCCAAGTCAATCCAAGACAATCCAAGTCAAGCCAAGCCAAGTCAAGTAAAAGGGCAGGCGGGGCTAGCCAACAATGCAATCCATTTGCTTTCATTAGAGGTCAAGCAAAACCAAGGCAAAGCATATTAAATGTACAGGGCAGGCGGGGCCAGCAAACAAAGCAATCAATTTGCTTTCATTTCAGAGCAAGCAATGCAAAGGCAAAGCAAAAGCAAACGCTCAGGGAATGCGGGGCAGCCAACAATACAATCCCGTTGTTTTCATTTCAGGTCATGCAAAGCAAAGGCAAAGCAAAAGTAAAATCACAGTGCAGGCGGGGACAGCCAAAAATATACAATCTATTGGCTTTCATTTAATGTCATGCAAACCAAAGGGAAATAAAAGCAAAAGCACAGGGAAGGCGAGGCCCGCTAACAATACAATCAATTTGCTTTCAGTTCAGGTCAAGCAAAGCAAAAGCAGAAGCACAGGGCAGGTCAGATAACTCATTGCATTTTCACTTCATTTCAATTCCCATTTACGTTGCAAGCACAGGGATGGTTAAACTACTCATTGCATTTTGATTTAATTTTCATTTTCATTGCAGTTTCAAGCACAGGACATGCCAAACAACTCATTGCATTTTCACTTTGGGCTAACAAATTATTTATTGCCAATGCATTGCAGACTCACAGTTCAGTTGACCCACAGCTTAGAATCACAATTGTGGACTCTCCCTCACAATCTTCCAGATTGAGTGACTCACGTCCGGCATCCGGGGCTAAATTCCCCCCCTGCGGAAGGGGCGTTGCCATCACCATGGTGAGAGGACCAATCAGCTAATCGCACGATTTTTTACGCATTCATATTTTTTCAGCGATCGGAAAATCCTTTGGCTGCAGCAGCGGAGGAGGACTGTGAGTATGGTGGCAAAAAAAATCATAGCGCTATAGGGTGCCGTTTTTTTCTTAAATCAATTAACAACTTAGGGAGGAAATGGTCAAGATGACACTTTTAGTATAATGACAGATATTATTAATTCAGATGAAAGGATTGCAGGTAACATTGGCAAATTTGCACATGACACAAAGCTGTGTGGCAGTGGGAACTGTGAGGAGGATGCTATGAGAATGCAGGGTGACTTGGACAGGTTGGTTGAGTGGGCAGATGGCATGGCAGATGCAGTTTAATGTGGATAAATAAATTATCCTTCTTTGGTAGCAAAACAGGAAAGGAGATTATTCTCTAAATTGTGTCATATTGTCAAAAGTGAAAGTACAACGGGATCCGGCGGTCCTTGTTCATCATTCAATGAAAGTAAGCACGCTGTTGCAGCAGGTAGCGAATAAAGCGAATGGCATGTTGGCCGTCATACAAGAGGAGTCGAGTATAGGAGCAAATAAGTCCTTCTGCAGTTGTACAGGCCCCTAGTGAGAACACAAGTGAGTATTGTGTGCAATTTTGGTCTCCAAATTTGAGGAACGACATTCTTGCTATTGAGAAAGTTTAGCGTAGGTTCACAGGATTAATTCCCGGGGTGGTGGGACTGCCATATGCTAAGAGAATGGAACGGCTGGGCGTGTATTCTCTGGAATTTAGAAGGGTGAGAGTGGATCTTATTGAAACATATACGATTATTAAGGGTTTGTATCGCTATAGGCAGCAAAAACATATTCGATGTCGGGAGACCCCACAATCAGTGGGCACTGTATAAGAATAAGTGGTAAGCAGTCGAGAACGGAGATAAGGAAACACTTCTTTCACACAGAGAGTTGCGAGTCTGTGGAACCTTCTGCCTTAAGGGCCGGTGGAAGCCGGTTCTCTGGATACTTTCAACAGAGAGCTAGATAGGGCTCTTAAAGATTGCGGAGTTAGGGGATATGGGGCGAAGGCATGAACGGGGTACTGATTGTGGATGATCAGCCATGATCACATTAAATGGCGTTGCTGGCTCGAAGGGTCAAATGGCCTACTCGTGCACCTATTGTCTATTGGCTGAACAGCCACTTTTGTGTTCTGTTTTGTGGAATTTTTCTGTCACATCTTCAGAGTCATTCATAGTCTCGGTGAATTTGATTGTTCGCATAATCATAGATATCTCCTCAGATTTTAATTGCACGTGATACTTGTAAAACATAACAGACGGTGCACATTGCAATTTATTGGTGCAGCTAATGGAGAAAATTCAAAATAAACCGCATTAAAGCGTCTACAACAATATTTAACTGATAACCAATGTTTGATGTATTGACGATTTCAACTGCAGAAACATGTCTCTACAGACTACCATTTTAACAGTGATGAAGGGCATGAAACAACAACCTAATTAACGTGATCGTGATTGACTAATACTAAACTCATAGCGTATTGATTCCACCCTTGAGGTTTCTGTAAAGTATGAGCTAAATTTAACAACGGGAGGTCCGTGAGCCTATTGAACTGACCAGAGAGGCATCTTCCAACTAAATATGAACAAGCCTGCACTGCTGAAGACCGAGAGTATTTACTATCCTATTCTTGCAATTATTGGAGTCCCAGGTAGGTGAGCCAGAGAATGTTTTTACTGATATACGTTGATATGCTTGACAGACGATATTGAACATCATGGCAAACATATCTGAAACTATTACAGATTTCTATGAAATTATTATTGCAATCAAAGTGCTGTCAAAAATAGTATCGTGCTGATCCCACGTATGTACTGGGACTAAACATCATGTGAACAAATGATTGAATTTTTCTGACGGTAAAATTATATATAAACGTTTTATAAGTAATATAATATTATATATATTTAATGTTAGTCAATTCCTCTGGACACAACAAGCCCTCCTTCTCTTCCTCATACACTGTCCACCTGAACAATGGCTGATTCAACGCTTCCAAAGAGGGATCTGCATATAAAGGCGATGTTTCAAGCTCTTTCTATTTTCATTCCATGCTGTTGACTTTGCATAGCTTCATTATACGAAGAACAAGTAAACGCACGCGGCTTGCCGCTGAGCATTATAGTTCATAACTGATTTTAACTTTAGACTTCACGGTCGAAATAAGAAAACAACGGTTTGATGGATGCCGTTCTCTGTATTCTGTAACTCGCTGAAGAATGTCAGTCATGTAAGCGAGTCCGTGCGCATGCTATGATCGCAGGTGCCTCCATCTGCCTGATAACTTACCGCGAAATAAAATATGCAAGTCGAGGGATACTGTCGGTGAGTTTCCATAAAACAGACGTCTTTTTATTTCCATTGTGAATGCTCAGCTAAATTAGGTCATGGTTTACTGAGGCTGAGCAACATGGTTTACATTAAAGCATTCTACATTTCAATACAAGTAGCACAAAGTGAAACTGTCTAGATTTGACAGCCTGAAAAAGAAAATTCACTGTTGCATTTCAGGAGGATTTAACTTTTACATTCAGCAGAAATTCAGTGGAAATGTAAAACATGTGTTGCTTTTAGACACAAAATGCTGGAGTAATTCAGCGGGACAGGCAGCATCTCTGGAGAGAAGGAATGAGTGACGTTTTGGGTCACCTGTTGCTTTTAGACTGTTTTGCAGATTTAATCGCTAACATTTTTGTTCTTGTCGCCGAGAGGTGATTTAAGTGTTCAGGATTCATCTGCAAACTGCGAAGGGTTGTGTAGCGGAGATTAGGGCATTCTCCAGGTTTAGTAGTTTGGGTGGAGACTGCGCCTAACCACTTCCAAGAGCACGCTCTCGCTTTACTCATGATTTCGCTGATCACACACAAGTGTATTAGATGCGGTACCTCTACATTATTGAGCTGAGATGTCGTATGTTCGCATTTAACCCATCAGACCTACAGCAGTCACAGCTGGAGACATTGCCTGGTATTGCTTCTTTAAATGGTTACGTATTTGCAAGTGTTCGAGATTATCAAACCGGAATTCAACCTCTTCCGAGAGTCCTTCAACACGTATTGTCAGATGGTCAGCAGGGTTATTTCGGGGATGCACACGCAGACCTCTATCGCATGGGTCTGACATGTATGTTTCCCAATGAATTCGTCTTGCAAGATAGCCTACAAACCCACGCATTTAGTGTTTTGCATACTGCAAATTTTTAGCAGTAAAATGCTAACCTGTCAGTCAGTACAACGGGTCGGGATGTACATGTGTTGAACGCAGATCATGACGGTTGGAGCTGTTAACTTATCGACAGGTTGTGCCTCTGCTGTTGAGTTGTGCTGCCCGGTTTCTGTTCGCTCTGGAGCAACTGTCCACCATCTGTGATTCGCTGAATGTAAAAGCGTCACGACACCACCGATGGGAGCTGGCGGACTGATGCCGGCCTTTCTGTCGTTCGCCTCTGTATCGGAAGCACACGTGTGTTTAGAATTGGAACTGCGAATAGTGATTATGAGCACAATTTGTATCCGCAATCAATTTAATGCTGTGACGGCAGATAACAAAAGGTAGCGTGACAAAATTATTTAAATATGGTCCTGTTCGACGTGGCGGTAGTATTTAAAGCAAGTGATTGCCCTTCCATTTCTTTCATTTCATGTCAAGCAAAGCAAAGTCTCCTATCAAGTGGAATTGGTTTTACCGTCTCCACAATGCTAGCCCACAATACTGCTACTGCTGGGAGCTGTGTGCTCAGATCATGCTCTACTCCAAATACACCCATGTGTGTTTGACCATGTACAACGGTAACTCGGTCTCTATGTATGCCGATTATGCCACTGCCGAAGGGCACTTCGACAGGAATGATGAGACGAAGTAGAGGAAGGAAATCCGGTACATAGTATCATAGAGTCAGGGTACCATCTAGCCGTTAACATCTCGGCGACACAGATCCGTGTGAACCAAAGGAAGCGGAGAGGACAAACACTCCCCATCTCATCTCTAGATGTGATCAATATTTCGTGTTATGTGGCATTAATATGACCAAAGCAATAGGTGGTTCCTTCACGGAGATGCGATAACAACAAAGCGCATCAGCGTGTTCACTTTTTCAGAATCTGAGAATTAAAAGGGGTCATAGAAACATAGAAATTAGGTGCAGGATTAGGCCATTCTGCCTTTCGAGCCTGCATCGCCATTCAATATGATCATGGCTGATCAAAACCGTAAACCGTACACAGGTTTACGGGTCCAACCGTAACCTGTGTAATATAGTTTGCTATTCCAAAGTCTCAAAGGCAAGAAAAACTCGTACGCGCATGACAAATTGAAGCAAATGAATATACATTTCGCGGGTTATTTCTCGTTCGTAATTCAACTTTCTTCTTTTGGTTGCAGCAAATTTGGTTACAATCCTTGTCCTGTTGTCTGGAAAGTGCGGGCTCACTAGATGTGTCATCCAGTATCTGAAATCAATGGCGGTAGCTGATCTAATAGTACTAGTTTTCAGTGTAATTCTCTATGAGATTAAAGAGGCATATTTTCCGCACTCATTCCTCAATTACACGCCCATTTGCAGTCTTAATTTTGCACTGATTTATATGTCGCTCGATTGTCCCGTCTGGCTGACTGTCACTTTTACATTCGATCGATTTGTTGCTATATGTTGCCAGTCGTTGCGTTCAAAATATTGTACAATGAAGACTGCATTGAAAGTCATAACAGCTGTGTTTACATTAAGTATTTTAGAAAATATTCCATTCTACTTTATATTTGAACCACGCGAAGTAATTAATGATGTACAGTGTTCCTGTTATGTAAAATCAAGTTTCTACACATCACCCACCTGGGTCGCGTATTTATGGTTTGAAATATTCTTAACCCCATTTGCGCCATTTGTGTTGATTCTTCTGCTGAATGCCTTGACCACACAGCATATTATCATGGCCAACAGAGTCAGGAGCAAGCTCCGAGGGACCAATACAGAGGCGTGTCAGACTGATCAAGAGACTGAGAACAGAAGGAAATCGATCATATTACTCGTTGCAATATCTGGCAACTTTATTTTCTTATGGATGATAAACCTTGCGTGCTTTATCTGTGTACACTTTACAGATTATCAATTTTTGGAAACAGATTACAACGACTCTTTCACCATTGCTGCAAAAAGTGGCTATATGCTAAGGTATTTGAGTACTTGCACAAACACTTTCATTTATGCAGTTTCTCAGAGACACTTCAAAGAGGAACTGAAAAATGTAATTGCACGTCCCTTTCTTGCCATTGCTAATATATTCAAACTTTGAACACAATACGAACTTCATCCAAAAATGTAAATATGTGAAATTTGAGAGGCACACATATATATCTGTAACATGTAAGAGGATTTGTCGTGGTATCCCTTTCCACAATGTCTTGGGATTTCCCCCCCCCCCTATTTAGTTACCATGAACGAATAATGAACCAAAGTTATATTTTTGAAATATAATATACTGAAATAGTATATTTGTTTAATTTTTACTGATCCCATTTATGACGCCAACGTTGTTTGAAGTCCATTGTCCATCATCAGAAACGGAAAATCGTTCAAGTCGGTATAATATGGTTTGTTAGAATCCGGGCGGAATAAAAGACAAACGGAATTGTTTATACATTGTTTATTTTGTGACTTGACGGACGCCAAGGGTAACTGAACCTTTAAATGATGTTCCTTCCCACTGAGCTGGTGTAAGCTTTTAACAACGATATCATCCAACCTTAAACGCAATTCCTCTTATATTTGCCTTTCAATTCACGTGCCTCTTATAATTCCATACAAGTGTATCAGTTCGTCCCGGTTTTCCCATTTCTCGGCATCCCTTATCGCAATGCATTTGCCTTCTTTACCCACAAGTATTTGCTTTCGCAAAATTCCTCACTTCTCACATCTCAGTATAAAATTCACGTGCAATGTTTCGTCAAGTTTTCAGACCACTGCCCACTAACTTTATTTTTATGTAAGGATTGTCGAAGAATACACCGTTTTGGAGGTGGAACCCTCAAATTTTAAAATATCCGCAAGGGAGTATATATCTAAAACAGCAAATTGATCTTTTTTTTTCGAAATGAATGACACGCCAGAGACATCATCTACATTATTATGGGTGTCTTTCACACATTTATTCGGGGCCTTAAGATCTCATACCAAGCTTTTCAAAATAAAAAATATAAGAACGAACAAAGGCAGTGAGAAGAACAAATTAAACATTTGGACTTAGATAATGCTAAATACCCATCTATGGATAAACATAATAAAATATTAATACTAAAATTTGAATTAAATAAATTACTATCAGAGGAATTTATAAGATTACTCCATATTACAATACAGGAACATTTTGAATTTGGGGATAAGCCCCATAGACTTCTGACATGTCAGTTAAAAAAACGAGAAAAGGAACATACGATTTCAAAGATTAAATCAGCTGGAGGGGAAGTATTAACATTACCTAAAGATATTAATAAAAGATTTGCGCAATTTAATGAGAACTTGTATACATCCAAAACGACAACGGACACCAATAAAGTTACTGAGTTCTTGGATAATTGTAATCTTCCCAAACTAGAGTTGCAAGAAGAAGAGGAATTGGGAGCACAAATCTCAAATAAGGAAATAGAAGAAACAATGATATCATTAAAAAAAATAAAAAAACACCACGTCTTGACGGATTTAATAATGAATTCTATAAACGTTTTTATGACATATTTACACCACGCCAACAGAAAATGTATGCACATGCCTTTAAAGAACAAATACTACCTGATACACAAGCAGAATCTACGATTACATTAATACTTAAGAAAGACAAATATGTGGAAGAACCTGGATCATATAGAGCTATTGCGTTGTTAAACACCGATTAAAAAATATTAGCGAAAATAGTAGCTAGAAGATGCTAGTAAATTAATACACCCGGATCAAACGGGGTATATCCCTAAGAGACAATCATTTAATAATTTGAGACGACTGCTCAACATAATGCATTCACACCAAATTGAAGATCAAAAACTAGCAATTAGTTCACTGGACGCAGAGAAAGCATTCGATCAGGTTAAATGGGATTATATGGTTAAGGTATTTCAAACATTTCAAATGGGACAGAATTTCATTCTATGGATTAAATTATTATATAATAAGGCAACGGCCAGAATATTAACTAATAATAATTTATCTACGAAATTTCAACTGTCATGGGGTAGTAGACAAGGATGTTCATTGTCACCATTGTTATTTGTCCTTTTAATTAAACATTAGCGGAAAGATTTAGAACTCATCCGAATATCCATGGCTATAATACAAAACATTCAAAGAATACAATATCACTATACGCTGATGATATACTTTTGTACATCACAAAACCTCATATCCCTATACCCAATATTTTAAGCTTAATCGAGGATTTCGGATCATTTTTAGGTTATAGAATAAATTGGAATAAAAGTGAAATCATGTCTATAAAACCGAAAGATTCTACACATCCCTTACATTTTCCTTTTAAAATAGCTATGGAAAAATTTAAATACGCGGGTATTGAAATCACTACAATATATGAAGACATGTTTAATGCAAACTATAACCCTGCACTTAAGAAACTACATAATTTAATTAAATTTTGTCAAACGCTTCCGATGCCCTTAATAGACCTAAAAAAGGCCATAACAATGATTTTTCTACCACAAATTCTATACCTGTTCCAATCAATCCCAATATACCTACCCAAAAAGTTGTGTTTTAATTGGATTGAGATATTACACATTTTATTTGGGATTATAAGTCCCATAGAATACAACGATCACACTTGAATAAACCCAACGCAGTAGGGGGGTTAGCACTTCCTAATTTCATGTATTGCTGTTGGTCTGTAAAAATTAGAAATATGATTTAACAGCTGGATAACTTTCCCCAGCAACCGGAGTGGATTATTATGGAAGAAGAGGACTGCTCCCCTTGTAATATTGGAGCGATCCTTCTTTCACCAATAACGTTGAATAATACAAAAACATTACAACAAAAACCCAATTATACATAGTACAATCAGAATTTGGAAACAAATAAAATATAACTTAAAATTAAGAAATGTATCTCTCCTGTCCCCTATGGCTAAAGATCCTTCGTTTAAACCCTCAATTATAGATAAAGCATTTATACAATGGGAAAGAACAGGAATTAAAACCTTGGGAGATTTGTATGAAACGGGAAAACTATTTCCATTTAATCAATTACAACTAAAATACAATATGGGTAATAATCAGTATTTTAAATATTTCCAAATATGTGATTATCTGAAAAAATATGCACAAGAATTTCACAATATGCCATCAGATTTACTGGATGAAGTAATTAATACAAAGGCTGTATCAGCAAATCTCATATATATATATATAATATTATTCTAAATGTGCATAAATGTTCAATTAACGTAAGACACACTTTAATACAATTTAAATTCTTACACAGATTATGCTATTCAAAAACATTTTCCCAACGTCTCACCCATTTGTGATAAATGCCAGTCTCAAGATGCTGCTATAGCACACTCATTTGCCTGTATACAAATTCAAACATTTTCGGATTGAAATCTTTGAAATCTTCACAACACTATTTAACATAAAGCTGACACCAAAGGCAGATTGGATTATTTTCGGAATAACGGAAGGTAGCCCTTAATTAAATGTGTTTCAAAATAATCTATTTGAATACGGCATAATAATAGGAAAAAAGCTCATCTTAAAATGCGGGAAACATGCTCCCATACCAACGGCAAATATGTGGATTTCAACTATGTTTGAAACACTACATCTGAAATATATGAGACTCCGCCTGGCATGACAAACAAATCGTTTCTATCAGCTTTCTAGCAGACTATCAGCTTTTTCTTTTCTTTAAAAGCCATAACATTAAGGCGTATAATGATTGTAACAATATATACGGGATGTACACTGACGTATTTACCTCTAATAAATAAAAATATTAAAACAGAAAAAAAAGTTTTCTATCTGTTCAATATTCAGCTGCAGGCTCTGCTTATTTTCCTGGCGGTCCACAACATCCATGTTTTTTTTCTGTCATCCTAAACTCACTAATCATATATCCAACATTCGCACCGAATTAGAAATTAATGAAAAAAAGCAAAAATCCATCACCGATCCAAAGTCCAACTGTGGCCGCACATTTTCTAATGAGATAATTAATCTTCAACCACCAACCCGGGGCCTTATCACAAAAATGAGAAAATTGCATTGATCTCTCTGTGAAGCAGTCTACTGGCCTACTCTACATTGTGAGAACTTGACAAATGCCTCAATAAAATTAATTTAAGCATTGTTCACTGCCTTCGTCGATATTATTAAATGCCGCAATATTTGTGAAGTGTCCCCACGCACAATTACGTGCTGACAAAACCTGATGAGACATTGCTTCAAATGTAATTCTCCTTGGAACATATGATTTTCAAACTTGGAGCACAATTAAGTTATTCGACCCGTCGATTCTGCCAGTCGATCATGGCGAAATTTCTTTCTTTCTCAACCCCATTCTCCTTCATTCTCTCGGTAGCTTTGGACGTCCTTACTGATCAAGGGCATATGTATCGGTTATCGGTTTATAAAGTACCATTTGTTCTGACCGCTACAGCCAATTGTGGCAAGGACTGTGAAATATGCACCACGTTCTGGCTATACCATCTTCTCTTTTGACCACTATAATCCTTATTCATTCAATGACTTATAAGTGCACTCCATGCCTTTATATGATTCAAAGTAGGTAAATAAACTTGATACACGATACAAGATACAAGATACATTTATTTGTCATATCTGCCAGATGGCACAGTAAAATGAATCACCATACAGCCATACACTAAAATAAATAACACAACACACGATAGGTTTAAACATAAAACATCCCCACACAGCAGAATCAAAAAATTCCCACTATGAGGGAAGGCACCAAAGTCAGTCTGTTCCTCAATGTTCACCCGTGGTCGGGGCCTCCAGAGCCCCCGGCAGTCGCCGCTACCGGCAGCTCGCCGCACAGGCCCGCTCGCCGGGATGATGTGAGGCCAACCTCAGCGGCTTGGACCTCCAAAACGGCCGCTTCCTAGCAGAGTCCGCAGCTCCCGACGTCCCCAGGCCACGCCTGGCGGAGACTCCCGCTGGCCGCCCTCGACAAAGGGCCCCAGGACTCCGCCATGTCGGTCATCGCCGCCCGCTCCGAAGTGAATTCAGCGCTGCGCCGCCGCTGTTGCAGCTCTGGTCCGGTTCCCGGTCCCCGGCCGCTCCAATACAGATGGTAGGCCGCGAGGAGGGAGGCGAGGACGCGACATGGAGAAATAGTCTCGTCCCCGTCAGGAAGAGACTGGGAAACAGTTTCCCCCTTACCCTGCCCCCCCCCACTTATAAAAGCTAAAGTGACCCCTTACTATATGAATGATCTTCACCTTACTATCTGAATGAAGGTGGCAATTGTATAGTTTAACAACCTGCGACTCCTAAACATAGAAACATAGAAACATAGAAATTAGGTGCAGGAATAGGCCATTCGGCCCTTCGAGCCTGCACCGCCATTCAATATGATCATGGCTGATCATCCAACTCAGTATCCCGTACCTGCCTTCTCTCCATACCCTCTGATTCCCTTAGCCACAAGGGCCACATCTAACTCCCTCTTAAATATATCCAATGAACTGGCCTCAACTACCCTCTGTGGCAGAGAATTCCAGAGACCCACCACTCTCTGTGTGAAAAAATTCCTTCTCATCTCGGTCCTAAAGGGTTTCCCCCTTATCCTTAAGCTGTGACCCCTTGTCCTGGACGGCCCCAACATCGGGAAAAATCTTCCTGCATCTAGCCTGTCCAACCCCTTAAGAATCTTGTAAGTTTCTATAAGATCCCCTCTCAATCTCCTAAATTCTAGAGAGTATAAACCGAGTCTATGCAGTCTTTGCTCATAAGACAGTCCTGACAACCCAGGAATCAGTCTGGTGAACCTTCGCTGCACTCCCTCTATGGCAATAATGTCCCTCCTCAGATTTGGAGACCAGAACTGTACGCAATATTCCAGGTGTGGCCTCACCAAGACCCTATACAACTGAAGTAGAACCTCCCTGCTCCTATACTCAAATCCTTTTGCTATGAAAGCTAACATACCATTGGCTTTCTTCACTGCCTGTTGTACCTGCATGCCTACTTTCAATGACTGGTGTACCATGACACCCAGGTCGCGCTGCATCTCCCCTTTTCGTAATCGGCCACCATTTAGATAGTAGTCGGTTTTCCTATTTTTGCCACCAAAGTGGATAACCTCACATTTATCCACATTATACTGCATCTGCCAAACATTTTCCCACTCACCCAGCCTATCCAAGTCACCGTGCATTCTCCTAGCATCCTCCTCACAGCCAACACTGCCCCCCAGCTTAGTGTCATCCGCAAACTTGGAGATATTGCCTTCAATTCCCTCATCCAGATCATTTATGTATATTGTAAATAGCTGGGGTCCCAGCACTGAGCCTTGCGGTACCCCACTAGTCACTGCCTGCCATTGTGAAAACGACCCGTTAACTCCTACTCTTTGCTTCCTGTTTGCCAGCCAGTTCTCTATCCACATCAATACTGAACCCCCAATGCCATATGCTTTAAGCTTATATACTAATCGCTTATGTGGGACCTTGTCGAAAGCCTTCTGGAAGTCCAGATACACCACATCCACTGGTTCTCCCCCATCCACGCTACTAGTTACATCCTCGAAAAATTCCACAAGATTCGTCAGACATGATTTACCTTTCGTAAATCCATGCTGACTTTGTCCAATGATTTCACCACTTTCCAAATGTGCTGCTATCCCATCTTTAATAACTGACTCTAGCAGTTTCCCCACTACCGATGTTAGACTAACTGGTCTGTAATTCCCCGTTTTCTCTCTCCCCCCCTTCTTAAAAAGAGGGGTTACGTTTGCTACCCGCCAATCCTCAGGAACTACTCCAGAATCTAAAGAGTTTTGAAAGATTATCACTAATGCATCCACTATTTCCGGAGCTACTTCCTTAAGTACTCTGGGATGCAGCCTATCTGGCCCTGGGGATTTATCGGCCTTTAATCCATTCAATTTACCCAACACCACTTCCCGACTAACCTGGATTTCACTCAAGTACTCCTTTGACCTGCGGTCCCCTGCTATTTCCGGCAGATTATTTATGTCTTCTTTAGTGAAGACGGAACCAAAGTAGTTATTCAATTGGTCCGCCATATCCTTGTTCCCCATGATCAACTCACCTGTTTCTGACTGCAAGGGACCTACATTTGTTTTAACTAATCTCTTTCTCTTCACATATCTATAAAAACTTTTGCAGTCAGTTTTTATGTTCCCTGCCAGTTTTCTTTCATAATCTATTTTTCCTTTCCTAATCAAGCCCTTTGTCCTTCTCTGCTGGTCTCTGAATTGTTCCCAGTCCTCTGGTATGCTGCTTTTTCTGGCTACTTTGTACGCATCATCCTTTGCTTTGATACTATCCCTGATTTCCCTTGTTATCCACGGATTCACTACCTTCCCTGATCTATTCTTTTGCCAAATTGGGATGAACAATTTTTGTAGTTCATCCATGCAGTCTTTAAATGTCTTCCATTGCATATCCACCGTCAACCCTTTTAGAATTGATTGCCAGTCAATCTTGGCCAATTCCCGTCTCATACCCTCAAAGTTACCTTTCCTTAAGTTCAGAACCATTGTTTCTGAATTAACAATGTCACTCTCCATCCTAATGAAGAACTCAACCATATTATGGTCACTCTTGCCCAAAGGGGCACGTACAATAAGACTGCTAACTAACCCTTCCTCATTGCTCAATACCCAGTCTAAAATAGCCTGCTCTCTCGTTGGTTCCTCTACATGTTGATTTAGATAACTATCCCTCATACTTTCCAAAAAATCCTCTTCCTCAGCGCCCCTGCCAATTTGATTCACCCAATCTATATGTAGATTGAAGTCACCCATTATAACTGTTTTGCCTTTGTCGCACGCATTTCTAATTTCCTGTTTTATACCATCCCCAACTTCACTACTACTGTTAGGTGGCCTGTACACAACTCCCACTAGCGTTTTCTGCCCCTTAGTGTTTCGCAGCTCTACCCATACTGATTCCACATGCTCCAAGCTAATGTCCTTCCTTTCCATTGCGTTAATCTCCTCTCTAACCAGCAACGCTACCCCACCTCCTTTTCCTTTCTCTCTATCCCTCCTGAATATTGAATACCCCTGGATGTTCAGCTCCCAGCCTTGGTCACCCTGGAGCCATGTCTCCGTGATCCCAACTATATCATACTCATTAATAGCTATCTGCACGTTCAACTCATCCACCTTATTCCGAATACTCCTTGCATTGAGACACAAGGCCTTCAGGCTTGTTTTTACAACGCTCTTACCCCTTTTACTTTTCACCTTGCTCCCTATTGGTTCCACCCTCGTTTTACACCCACCTGCCTCTCTGCTCATGCTCCCACCCCCCTGCCACACTAGTTTAAATCCTCCCTGACAGCACTAGCAAACACTCCCCCAAGGACATTGGTTCCATTCCAGCCCAGGTGCAGTCCGTCCTGTTTGTACTGGTCCCACCTCCCCCAGAAATGGTCCCAGTGCCCTAAAAATTTGAATCCCTCCCCCTTGCACCATTTTTCAAGCCACGTATTCATTTGCAATATCCTCCTATTTCTACTCTGACTGGCCCGTGGTACTGGTAATAATCCAGAGATTATTACCTTTGAAGTCCTACTTTTTAGTCTATCTCCTAGCTCCCTAAATTCACCTTGTAGGACCTCATCCCTTTTTTTCCCTATATCGTTGGTGCCAATATGCACCACGACAACTGGCTGTTCACCCTCCCCCTCCAGAATGTTCTGCAGCCGTTCAGTAACATCCCTGACCTTTGCACCAGGGAGGCAACATACCATCCTGGAGTCTCTTTTGCGGCCGCAGAAACGCCTATCTATTCCCCTGACAATTGAATCCCCTATTACAATAGCCCTTGCCCTCTTTTTTCCCCCATCATGTGCTGCAGAGCCACCCATGGTGCCATGAACTTGGCTGCTGCTGCATTCCCCTGATGAGCCATCTCCCTCAACAGTATCCAAAATGGTAAACCTGTTGAGTAGGGAGATGACCGCAGGGGACTCCTGCACTGTCTGCCTACTGCTTTGCTGGCTATTGGCCACCCGCTCCCTTTCTGTCCTCTTACCTTTTACCTGTGGCGTGACCAACTCGCTGTATGTGCTGTCCACGACTTTCTCTGCATCGTGGATGCTCCAGTATGAATCCAGCCGCAGCTCCAATCGTTCCATGCGGTCTGCCAGGAGCTGCAGCTGGACACACTTCCTGCAAATGTAGTCATCAGGGACACCGACCACATCCCTGATCTCCCACATGTTGCAGGCTGAGCAAACCACGGGACCAATCTCCACTGACATCTTACTCCCAAATTGCTCTATTAAATATATATATATATATATATATATATATATATATTTTTTTTAAATTAAACACAAAACTTTATTCTTTAAACGTTACTAATAAATAACGAATCCCTAACACCCAGAGTCCTTAGCTCCCAGAATCCTTAGCACCCAGAATCCTTAAGCCTGAAGGCAGAAATGGAGAAATGTAAACCCCGAGTTGCAGCCAATCAGCTGCTTCCTCTGGTCCTCTTCAACCAATCAGAGGCTCCAACAGATTCCCTCACTGGAAGATGGAACGTTGCAGCTGCTGGTCTACTCACAGCGCAGGTAGCTCCACCCTCTGTCTCCAACGGCTCCCCGGGCCTCTGTGAAAAGCAAAAACTGGCATGAAGCAAAGAAAAGGTTGTATAAACGGGCCCGTACGAAGCTTTATAAAATGTGGGGTGGCATGACAGGATTACAAAAAATTCCATTGATGCCAGCCAGGGTCCCGGGCCCGCTTAAGGCCCCTGGAAGCTCACGGGTGTTAGATGCTCTCTGATGCATCCTGAGCCATATTTTGAAGCAGCACATTTATGAGCAATATTTCAGACATTTACAGGAATCTGAGAAGTAGCTGTTTCACACAAAGGGTGGTGGGTGTATGGATCGAGGTGCCAGAGGAGCTAATTAAGGCTGTGACGATCCTAATGTTTAGGATACATTTGGACACGTAGATTGATAGGACAGGTTTAGATGCATGTGAGAGGGACTAGTGTAGATTTATTGTAGATTTAGTGTAGATTTAGTGTAGATTAGGCCAAACGCATGTGAGAGGGACTAGTGTAGATGGGACAAGTTGGTCGCTGTGGGCAAGTTGGGCTGAAGGGCCTGTTTCCACACTGCACCACTCTATGACTAAAAAGTTGAGAAGAAAATTGCATGTAAATAAGTAGCGCAGATTTGAAAGAGGAGTGAAATGTAGAGGCAGAGAGAGGTTTATGGGTGGAAAGGAACATAGGAAAGGAAGGGGAAGCAAGTGGGCTTGGGCAGATGGGTGAGAAAGTGCTGGAGTAACTCAGTGGGTCAGGCGGCATCTGTGGAGAGACAAGGATAGGTGACGTTTCTCGGAGTGGTGGAGTAACTCAGCGGTTCAGGCAGCATATCTGGAGAACATGAATAGGTGACTTGTAACAGTGTTGGAGTAACTCAGTGGGTCAAGCAGCATATCTGGAGAAAAGGTACAGATTATATTTCGGCTCAAGACCTTTCAACAGTAATATGCATGATGTGGCATGCATGGACATTCCTGATTGTTACGCAAACCATCGTGAGCTACATTGTGACGGTGCTTGCCCTCTCCGACAACGCCTCTGCTGCTTTGGGTGATATTAAATATTTCCCCCTTCATCTTAAACGTTTGTCCTCAAGAGAATTCAAGAGAGTTTTATTGTCATGTGTCCCTGATAGGGCAATGAAATTCTTGCTTTGCTTTAGCGCACCAGAACATAGTAGGCACGAATACTGAACAGATCAGTGTGTCCATATACCATTGCATAAATTAATACACACATGAATAATTAAACTGATACAGTGCAAGTAAACAGATTATTGGCTATTGATTTTCAGAGTTTTGTCCGAGCCGGGTTTAATAGCCTGATGTCTGTGGGGAAGTAGCTGTTCCTGAACCTGATCGTTGCAGTCTTCAGGCTCATGTACCTTCTATCTGAAGGTAGTGGGGAGATGAGTGTATGCCCCGGACCTGATCTATTCAAATCATGATTTTACACACCTCTATTAGATCATCCCTCATCTTCCTGTGCTCCATGAAATAGATGTATGGCGTCAACCTGATCTATACAAATCATGATTTCATACACCTCTATTAGATTATCCCTCATCCTCCTGTGCTCTATGAAATAGAGTCCCAGTCTACTCATCCTCTCCCTATAGCTCTGACCCTCTAGCCCTTGCAACATCCTCGTAAATCTTCACTGTACCGTTTCCCGTTTGATGACACCTTTCCTATAACATGATGCCCAGAACTGAACAAAATACGCTGAATGCGGCTTCACGAACTTCTTATGCAAATGCAACACGACCTCCCAAGTTCTGTACTCAGCCTGACCCGCTGCTTTACTCCAGAACTCTGCGAAACATCACAGAACATGGCAAGATTAACATGTTTGCTAACGATACAGAAGTGGGTAGTTCTGCAGATAGTGGATGTGGTTGTGAAAGATAGCAGCAGGATCTGGATAAATTAGCCAGGTGGGCAGAGGAATGGTTGATGGTTGCATTCTTCCTAGATTGTCGAGTCGCAGGTACATCAGGTGGTCAAAATGTATGTTGGCACTTTGGCTTTCATCAGTCAGAGTATTGAGTTAAAAGGTTGGGAGGTCATGTTGTAGTTGTATCAGAAGTTCATGAGACCGCATTTAGAATATTGTGTTCAGTTCTGGGCGCCATGTTATACGGAAGATGTCAAACTGGAAGGAGCACAGAGAAGATTTATAAGGATGTTGCCAGGACTAGAGGGTGTGAGCTATAGGGAGAGTTTGAGTAGGTTGGGTCTCTATTCCATGGAGCGCAGGAGGATGAGGGGATATCTTATGGAGGTGTACAAAATCATTAGAGGAATAGTTCGGGTAGATGCAATGCCGTTTGCCTAGAGTAGGAGAATCGAGGACCAGATAACATAGGTTCAAGGTGAAAGGGAAATGATTTAATAGGAATCCGAAGGGTATCATTTTCACACAAAGGGTGGTGGGTGTGTGGAACGAGCTGCCAGTGGAGGTAGTTGAGATTGGGACTATCCCATCGTTTAAGAAGCAGTTAGGCAGGTACATGGATTGAACAGGTCTGGAGGGATATGGACCAAACGCAAGCAAGTGGAGTTAGTGTAGCTGGGACATTGTGAGCCGGTGTGGCAAGTTGGACCAAAGGGCCTGTTTCCACACTGTGTCACTCTTTGACTCTATTCATGTTCTCCAGAGATGCAGCCTGACCCAATGTGGCAGACTGCGCCTCCTCAGCTGCCGTAGGAAGTACATCCTCTGTTGTGCCTTTTTTGACAGGAGAGCCAAAGGTAGCCGCCCACTTAAGGTCGGTGGAGATGATGTTCCCAGGAACTTAAAAGACTCCAGAGATGTGACTGTGGTGTTGTTGATGGCGAGTGGTGTGAGGGGAGCGGGAGCTCTCCCAAAGTCTACAATCAATTCCACTGTCTTGAGAGCATTGTGCTCCAGGTCGTTGCGATGGCACCAGGCCGCCAGCTGTGACACTTCCTGCCTGTAGGCAGATTCCTACACATCCTGGATCAGTCCAATTAGGGTTGTGTCGTCCGCAAACTTGAGAAGCTTTGCAGGGGTGTCTGGGGAGGTGCAGTCATTGGTGCAGAGAGAGGAGAGGAGCAGGGAGAGTACGCAGCCTTGCGGTGCTCCTATGCTGAGTGTTTGCGGGTCCGATATGTGTTTTCCCAGCCTCCCATCCTGCTTTCTGTCTGTCAGGAATTTGGTGATCGACGGCAGAGGGGTTCAGGCACAGTCAACTCGGAAAGTTTGGAGCGTAGTAGCTCTGGCACAATGCACAACTAATATCAACAAATAAAATCCTCGCATATGTCCCCTGGCGTTCCAGGTGCTGGAGGATGAAGTGCAGGCCCAGACTGACTGCATCATCCACAGATCTATTGGTCCGATATGCAAACTGCAGAGGGTCCAGCAGGGGGATTGTGATATTTTTCAGCTTGGCCAGCACAAGCCTTTCAAGGGTCTTCATGACTCCAGAGGTCAGTGCGACAGCCCTGTAGCTATTAAGACAAGTAATCCTTGCCTTTTCGGGTACAGGGACAATTTGAAGCAGGCGGGGACAGTACATGTTTGAAGGGACTTGTTAAAATGTCTGTGAGATTTCCGGCATTTCTGTCTTCTGAAAAGCCTCTCCACTTCTTCTATTTTTATTGTTGATTAAGTGATGTTGTTCAGCAAGGAGGGTGTGGGTAATTGGGTGTGAAGTGATGATTGGAGTGGGGTGGGTGTAGAAGAGCCCAGACTTTGAAGACTCAGGTCAGGCTGTGAGTGAGTGTGAAATGTTGGTTGGGGTGGGAAAGGGTCCAGTCTTTTCATACTGGATTCTTGCCTTAAGTAAGTGTGAAGTGGTGAATGGGAAGGAAAGGGTGCAGGGTCCATTCTTTGCAGACTGGGGTCTGGCTGCGTTTGTTGGGGAGGGGATACCTGGGTTATGTTTCTGATTTTCAAACCTGCAGTAAAACTTATTCAGGTCGTTGGTCAGCTGACAATTGTCCAAGGAGCGGGGGGCTTCCCTCCTCTAGCTGCTAATTTCTTGCATACCCTTCAAAACTGAAGAAGAGTCACTGACTGAGAACATGCACCTCAACTTGTCGGAGTACCTTTTCTTGGCAGCTCTGATTTCTCTTCTCAGCTCTTTATCGATTAGGCTATCTTTTTAACTCTTTGATGATTAGACTATTGGCTTGACGCATATTTGTTCATGTGCGGGGGTCGCTAGTCAGCACGGACCCGGCTGGCCGAAGGACCTGTTTCCGCACTGTTTCTCTAAAACGAAACTGTACAAATTAAAAAAAATATAGGATATCTATTTCAATAACACACCCCTTTCGCTTCATGTATTATTATGCAAAAATATGATTATTACTCTGGGGCAATGGAAGAAGATAGTTGAAGACAATTGCCACATGCGTTTCTTACAGACGATAATTGTTATTTCGTATAAAGGTATTAAAAAACGAAATGATTGTTCTAACTTGAATATATTTCCTATGGAAGGATCATTGTAAAACAATATTGGCATACGTTCCGAAATCTGCAAAATAATGTTTGCAGCAAGGAGAAAGATAAGTTGTGCTGATGATCGACGTCCTCTTTCTTGAGTAAACGTAGTTTCCCCGCTGCTATGATGGGTACATCCTCATCCACATCTCATTCTGCGTCTTGCAGTTCTGCTCTCGCTCCCCTTGCCTCCGCACGGAACTTCTAAATAGTTATCCTGGTCTTAAATTTAACCCACCAGCCTCCTGATACAACACACTATTCACCATAATATCTCCCCCACACATCTTCCCATCCCCACTACCTCTCGCCTTATATAAAGTCCGCTCTCCCTGATCCCGTTGCAGCCGGACCACCATCTCCCCAGGTACTATCCCTAGCAGCACAGGAGATGTAAACCCGTCATGATACCTCATGCCTTACATCCGTCCAATGACACCAGGAGTCCTTCTACGTGAGTCAGTCGCATGCACCTCGACTGACGACATCTGCTGGCTTTGGTACGCGTGATGTGGACTCTTTATTTCCGCAAGACCAGGCGTTGATGGGGCGACCATCTCACCGAATACTTGCTCTCGGCCAGGAAGGTGGTGCACAATATTCCAGTTACTAAACGTTATAACTCGATTACCCATTCCCACATGCGTTCGTGGATTCGGCCTCCTTCATTGTCAGAGTAAGGTCACACGTACATGTTGGAACATCATCTCATATTCCGCTTGAGTATTTATAAAAATTAACGGTATGAACACTGAACCCTTCAATATTTCAATATAACCAACCGAAACAACTACTCCACCCTTCTACCCCCACCCGCTGCAATTAGCACCAACTGCATTCGCACTCGTGTCTCCCTTCCCTCTATCCACGTGAAACCATCCGCCAATCAACCCCCTTCACCTATCCACCTACCATACCAGACTTTGTTCCACTCTCAACTCTCTTCCATCTTTCTGCACATTTTTCAAGCACAATCAGTGTGAAGAGTTCCCTGACCAGAAGAGTTAATAAACCATGTTCTCCAAAGGGACTGTACAACGCCATAAATTGCACCAGCAATTTGTGTTTACAATATCTGCAGTTTATTGTCTCTTCGTATTTGTGAACGTATTGGATTAGTTGTTAGCCCGTGGTCAACGGAATCCAGATATAGCACTACCTTCCCTGACGATTTTCAACGTACATGCAATTGATCTTCCGTTTTTTTCATCCCCCGTTTCTCTCAGGTAAGATGATTGTTTCACCGCGACTTCCACAGTAATCTTGAACGACCTACTCAGCTTTCTATATATTCTCCCGAGTCATTACGCTGTGTCACATTTAATCTGATGACGATCAACTGCATAATATTTTTCACCGGATGACGACTCCCACCGCCTCCACACCAACCATCCATCACCCTGGCAAACTTGGTCTGTTTTGTCCCACTTTGTCCATCCATGTACTACAAACAAGAGGCAACTTACAGATGCCAATTAACCTACCAACTTGAAAGTATTTGTGATGTGGGAAGAAGTCGGAGCATCGAGGGGATACTGCAGGCACACGGAGGATCTGCAAATTCCAGACTGACGTCATCCGTGGTGAATGTCAAACTTGGGTCAAGAGCTCGATGAGGCAGCAACTCTCTTCCGCCCATTACTCAGCTTACCCACTCTACGCATTCTACTGAATGTCGCATCGTCATATTGGAACGAGCTATGTAAATATCCATCTCCCATTTCTTTCTCTATACATTTACAGTATCGAAAGGTTTTGCCTGGCTTTCCAAAGATGTCAGGAGTTCCCTTTCAATTTGAACGTACTGCGGGCATATTATGGTTCCGTCTTGCCATACACCATTCATTACTGTTTCTCTCACCTTTTCCATATACACCTCCACCTGCTTCTATCTCCAATCAGATGAGCCGTGACTCGCAAGTCTAAAGCACCCTCAACATCCGATTCCAATACCACGTCCGTCCGCGAGTCTACCCTGCTCCTCATTTTACCATAAGCGCACTACGCTTAGTAGATTCGGTCATTCAGTCCACTATGGAATTGGACATATGCAGATGTTCCAATGAGATTTCATTGACCAGAAACGCTTTCTCTGATGCACTCTCCTCGGATATTGCATGACATGCGAGTAGTCTCAGTAGTTTCCCTTTTCACTCAAGCACCAGTGTTCCCTCTGAAAAATGGACAAACACGTCCCCTTCCCAACCCCCGCTCTCCCACTCAAACACAAACGCACTAACACACCTTAAATTGGTGTGAAAAATATTTGTGTTAAAATAAGCAACATTTTCTGAAATATTTATTTCAAGTGAAACAAATCGCGAAATAGTGCCTGTGATTTGGATATGCTTGTTCTGGATAAGAATATGTATGGCAGCGATGTAAACAGGAATAACGCTAATATATCACCCATAACAAATTTAGCTTTATGCATCGTAAATTAAAATTCCAGTTGAATGTGCATATGTCCCCTGAGTTTATCAAGCTGTGCCTTTTACTTCAATAATTTGGAAGGTAAAACAAGAGGCCGTTTAATCATTTTCTTCATCTGAAGTTTCGTTGGGACGCAGCATAAATGAACGTGTTTGTACGAGTGCTTAAAACTCTTAAATGGAATCCAGTTTCTTCTGCAAAGGCGAATGGGTCTCTGTAATCAGATTTCATCTTCCGGTGGCGCCATGTTCTAGGAGAGAACAGTGCCAGACCAGCTCTTAAAAAATCTTTAAAAAACCCAAGGGGTTAGAGGAGGCTGCTAACACTACTTACCGTAGGAGATCGATTTTAAACGGCTCCGGGTGCGATTGTAAGCTGCGTGACGTCATCAGGCGCGCGACTTTAGCGACTCCGGTAAGAAATTTAAAATGAATCCCTCCTCCCCCACACAGCCGAAGAAAAGTTCCAGAAGGGAGGCAGGCCCTACCAAAGCTTCAGGCTCGGGACAGGCTGCCTCCCAAGAAGAGATTTCACAAAGAAAAGCTGAAATGGAAGATTTTAAAAAGTCTTTACTGGCAGATATGAAGAAAATGCTGAAGGAAACACAAACAGAAATGAAGAAAGATTATAAAGAAACTAAGGATGAAATGAAGGCCTTAAAAATGGATATTCGAAATATCAAAGATGAATTAACAAGAGAAGTTAAAGAAATGGTAAAAACCATGATGTCGGATTGGAAAACAGAAATTGAGGAGGACATACACAATCAACTGATCGAGGCAACTGATAAGATTGCTGGGATGGAGCGATTGATGGAAGAGATGATGGATGCGAAAATAGAGGCGAGGTTAAGCCCTATGTCAACTGTACTGGATCAACAAAATGATACGATTAAAGAATTAACTGATGCTGCTCTAACAACTGCGAGAGAGAATGAGAAGATAAACGAAGAGAACAAACGCCTCTCTGAATTATTACGTAAAATTAATGAGAAATGTATTGATTTGGAGGGGCGCCAAAGACGTAAGAATTTGCGCATAGTAGGTCTGTCTGAGGGACGCGAAGGAAACTATGACCCACGTAAATTCTTTGCAAAACTCCTAAAGGACATTTTGGATTTGGATGAAGAACCCCTGTTGGGCCGTGCCCACAGGGCTTTAAGACCGGTCCCTAGGAGGGGTGCGCCACCAAGACAAGTAATTGTAAAGGTGGTTTATGACAGTGTCTTTGAGGATATGATGAAGATAATCATAAGAAAAAGAAATCTGAAATACGAAGGAGATAACATCAGTATCTTCAGAGACTACCCGGCCGAAGTGGCTAAAAGAAGAGCTCTATTTACAGAAACAAGACGCATCTTGAGAGACATAAAAGGAATAAAGGAGATCAGATATGGTTTGGTGTACCCGGCAATACTTAGAGTTACCTACGAGAATAAGGATCTTCGTTTCACCAAACATACAGCGGCACTGGAATTTGCTCGGAAAATACTGAAGGAGGCAGAAGAAAGAGAAGAAGGAGAAGAAGGAGACGCTGTGGAAGAAGGAGTAGACCCAACTGGGTAGTGGATGAATGAACTTTATGGACCTGTGGCTGTGAATCATTTACTGAGAAAAAGGCGGAATAATGGACATCGATTTGTAGTTTTATAATGTTTACTAATTAATTAATAAATACTAATTTGTAATTTTTAATTATTAATTATTAATTACTAATTGGTTTGATTTCCCTTACTCCCCTTATATAGTATTACTAATTATGATAATAATTATAGCTGAGATTAACAACTAAAAATTAGTAATATGAATAATAGAAAAATTTATTAAGAAAATAAAGTTAGCACCCCCACCCCAATATACACAGTATTTCAAATAAGAGCTGGAATATTTAACATCTTTTTTTTTAATACGGAAGTCGTTAGATTAGTAGCCATGTTAGTGTGGCTTTCACTTGCACTCACTACACATTATATAAGTGTAGTTTCTTTTTTTTCTGATCACCTTTTTTTCACCCTTTACTTTTTTTATATTCACATTTGTTATTATTTTTGTTATTTTTTGCATAACACATACTTGATATTATATTATATATTATATAATTATGACTTTTATCTATTTTATATAATCAGATTAAATGAATATGGTTTAACGGAATTGGAAATTCGCATCGGATTGAAGTTGGGGTGTAGTGTCGGGCTGGAGGAGCCAAGAAGGCTACTCCAAAAAAAGCCACCCTAACAATAAAATGCAGGATATGAATGTAAGGAATGGAGATGATGGAATCACCTTCTGTAGCTGGAATGTTAAAGGAATCAATGAACCAATTAAAAGGGGAAAGGTACTAGCTCAGTTGAATAGATTGAAATCTGGAGTTATGTTTCTTCAAGAGACACATCTTAAAAAAGATGCTCAATATAGATTAACCGCGAAATGGATTTCAAAAGTATATCACTCTTCGTTTATACACAAATCTAGAGGAGTTGCAATAATTATTCGTAAAGGTATACCTTTTAAACTTAATTCATTAATAGAGGATAAGGAGGGTAGATATTTAATAATTACAGGGGAACTACATTCAAAAAAAGTAATTCTTATGAATATATATGCACCTAATTTTGATAATCCACTATTTTTTAAGAAAATATTTAATAGTATTCCTATATCCACCCAATATAATTTAATAATTGGAGGTGATTTTAATTGTACTTTAGATAATTATCTGGATAGATCTTCTACAAAAATTAAGGCTCTCTCTAAATCAAGCAAGCTTATAAACTCCTTTAGTAAGACATTGAATGTTAAAGATATTTGGAGATTGGATAATCCTACCGGACGGGAATATTCATTTTTCTCGCCGGTATTTGGAACATATTCGAGGATTGATTATTTCTTAGTAGACTCAAAACTACTCCCCTTTACATATGATGCAAAGTATCATAATATTATTATCTCAGATCATGCCCCTTTAACATTTAAGATAAAATTAAAAGATATGGTTAATAAAACTAATATTTGGAGATTCAATACACAGATATTAAAGGATAAAGACTGCTGTAACTATGTGGAGAAACAGATTAAATTATTTTTTGAAACTAACGATAAACCTGAGACTTCCTCATTACTATTATGGGACACATTTAAAGCATTTATGCGTGGTGCAATAATATCAGCACAAGCTCATTTTAATAAAGAAAATCGAAAGATGGAGCAAAAGTTAGAAAAAGAGATAAACCAATTAGATAGTGAAAATATAATACACCCTTCAAAAGAGTTGAGTAATAAAATTGCAATATTAAAATATAGATTAAATAAAATTTATGCGGACCAAGTGATAAAATTATACCAACAAACTAAACAAGTTCATTTTGAATTCGGTGATAAACCTCAAAAATTATTAGCACGACAACTCAGAAGATTAGACGATGAAAAAACTATACATAGTATTAGATCGGCGCAGGGAAATACGTTGACTATACCAAAAGACATTAATGATACATTTTTACAATATTATCAAAATCTTTATTCATCTAAATTAACAGGGCAAACAGATGAAATGGAAACATTTCTAGAAAAATGTCATTTTAATAAGTTAAATTTTGAGAGTAGGCAATTATTAAATGCTGAAATATCTGTAATAGATATCGAAGAATCAATTGGATCGTTAAAAAATGGTAAAACAGCGGGCCCCGATGGCCTGAGTGCAGAATTTTATAAAAAATTTCACGATCTACTTTCACCTAGATTACAAAAAGTGTACAGACACACCTATGAATTAGGAAAATTACCAGACTCTTTAAATGAATCTACAATTACATTAATTCCTAAATTAGATAAGGACCTGGAAGACCCTGGATCATACCGAGCGATTGCCCTTTTAAATACTGATCAAAAAATACTAACTAAAGTACTCTCTCGGAGGCTAAGTTTAGTGATTTCCAAAATAATACATTATGATCAAACAGGTTTTATTCCAAAACGTTACTCATCACATAATCTTAGACGCTTGTTTAATATTATTTACTCGAGAAGAAGGAGAGATATAGAATTAGCAGTTATATCGTTGGATGCTGAAAAAGCATTCGACCAGGTGGAATGGTCATATTTATTTAATATAATGGAAAAATATCAACTGGGGGATGGATTTTGTAAATGGGTAAGAATATTATATTCTAACCCTACTGCAAGAATTTTAACCAATCAAATATTATCACCTAAATTTAATCTCTTTAGGGGATGCAGACAGGGATGTCCGTTATCCCCTTTATTATTTGCCTTGGTGATAGAACCTCTGGCTGAAAGAATCAGATCAGAACCCGAAATATATGGGTACAACACTGACATAACAAATAATAAGATATCTTTATATGCAGATGATATTCTGATTTATATTACTAAGCCGGAACGTAGTATTCCAAAGCTATTCAATGTTATAAATGAATTTAGTGTATTTTCAGGATATAGGATTAATTGGAGTAAAAGTGACATAATGCCTATAACTGGTATAAATGTAAATATATTACAAAAATACCCATTAAAAATAGTTACAGATAAATTTAAATATTTAGGAATTAATGTGTCTAAATCCTATAAATTATTAATTAAAGCTAATTATTATCAATTATTAGAGAAACTTAAAAAAAACATTTTATATTGGAAAACACTTCCTATATCTATGATCGGTAGAATTAATGCTATAAAGATGATTTTTTTACCACAATTGTTATATTTATTTCAGGCAATTCCTTTTTTTCTTCCAAAAAGTTTTCTAAAAAAAATTGATACCATAGTTAATAATTTTGTCTGGGATTACAAAAACCATAGAATAGGTAAAAAACACTTATGTAAGTCGAAGATAAATGGAGGGCTGGCACTTCCAAATTTTTTATATTACTATTGGGCAGTCCAGATTAAGAATATGAATTTTTGGTGGGTAAATATGGATGTTGAACCAATGTGGCTAAAAATGGAAAAGGAAGACTGTTTACCCTTCACTATAGAGTCGATTATTTTCGCACCAAAGGAAGTACAAAAAAAGACTTATAGGGACAACATTATCATTCATAATATTAGGCGTATTTGGAAACAGATAGTTAAGACCTTACATCTGGATAATCTTTCTTTTAGGTTATCAATTAGGAATAATCCACTGTTTAAACCCTCAATCTTAGATGCGGGTTTTAGACTGTGGGAGGATTTAGGAATTAAAAGAATAGAACACCTTTATAGAAATGGAAAATTATTATTATTTGAAGAGTTACAAGATATTTTTGGATTACCTTCACAACATCATTTTAGGTATTTACAAATTAGAGATTTTATTAAATGTAACACATACGACTATAAAAATAAAGGACCAGGCTTATTAGATGAAGTGTTTAATTTACATCCAAATACGGATAAGCTTATAGCTTATATCTATAATATTATTTTAGATAAAGAGAACCCAACAACTGAAACATATCGTCAAGCATGGGAAAATGAAATTGGATTACCTATAACGAAAGAAACTTGGGAAGAAAGCTTACAAAGAATACATTGGTGTTCTTTGAATGCCAGACATACATTGATACAATTTAAAGTTATATATAGATTACACTACTCGAAAACCAAATTTAAAAGTATTTTTCCTAACCTTTCCTCTATTTGTGATAAATGTAAGAATTTTGAAGCAAATTTAATACATAGTTTTGTAACATGTCCACGGTTGAATTTTTATTGGATTGAAATTTTTAAAGTTATTTCGGAAGTCCTTAAGGTTAAACTTGACCCAGACCCAAAATTAATAATATTTGGAATCCCGGAGCCAAATTTGGTACTTACAATTAATCAAAGAAATTTTTTTGATTATTGTTTAATAATTGGGAAAAAAATGATACTTAAATTTTGGAAGGGAACATTATCCCCAACAATTAAAATGTGGAAAGCAGAGATGTTGGAGACGTTGAATTTGGAAAGAATTAGATTTGTCCTTTTGGACAAGTATAATTCTTTTGAATTGATATGGTCTCCATATATACAGTATTTAGAGAAGTAGCTATTCTTGGAATCACGGCTTCGACGGGCACCCTATGGATCCGATGCGAATAACTTACCTATAATTGATAATATTGTGTATTTATTAGAGATATTTCTGAATGAAATAGTATCTCGTACAATGTCTTTAGTTTTTGTTTATATATATATATATATATATGTAATATTATTGTTTTTCAAATTATCTTTTTAATTTTTAATTGATATATGTGCGAAAATTTTTATTTTTATTTTATTCCCTTTTATTTTTCCTTTTTTCTTTATTCTTTTATATATCTTTTTCTTTATTTCCATAAAAATAGAAGATATTATGTATTGATATGCTATTTGTAGTAATACTGAATTAAGGTGTTAGTTTATAAAGTAAGCTATATATTGTAAACTATTTACTTCAAATAAAAAAAATATTATACAGATTTCATCAGTTGATTATCGGTAAAATATAGAGCAACAAAGCAAGCAAAATTTACCGCCCACAATAGAAGGAAACTACCAGATATCGCGAGTAGTAAAATCATCGATTTCCGTAGGTTCTCAATTGCTTGATCCATCCGGCATTTCCCACTTTCATTTCCCCGTAGTTTCTGCTGATTCTGTTCGCCCGTATAATATGACATTGTTATGGCATTGAATAGGAAGATCAACACACATGGTAGCAATGGCGTTAAGATGGTGTCTGACCATAAGAATGCTGCCCAGATAGGTAATGTATAAAAGCTTGATTTTACAGTGCAGTAACAGGGCACATTGTCAATTACTTCACGTGGTTCAAGTAAGAAGAAGACTGGCATATTTTCAACAATGCATAATAAACAAACGGTCGTTATAACCGTTGTTGATTTTTTTTTCAGTGCAGTACTTAGTTTTAAACGACTGACAACAAATCGCAACAAATCGATCAAAGGTAAATGCCACAGTCAACCAAACGGACAATCGATAGCAAAGTAAATCAAGATCGCATTGAGACGGCAGATCGGAGTGTAATGTAGGACTGAATTATGAAAAACGCATAATTAATCTCAAAAAGAATTGGACCAAATATCAGATGCATTAGGTTGGCTGCCGCCATCTATACTAGGTATCGGGTGATGCATATGGAGAGCCCACATTTTACGGTCGACAGGATGGAGGTTGTCAATATATTAGCTGCAATTAATAAAGGCAATTGCATTAAAAGTATCTTGTGTCGTGACCAATCGAAGGTAAATAGTCTTTCTTGCACATGTTGCATTCTTTCCATTGCTCATTATCCACAGTTTTTCATTAAATCCATGGAATGAATAATAATCAGAATACGGATTCTAACTCGTGTCTATTATCTCGAATTTATGCACAAAATTGCACTATTACAGCAATCAACGCTAGTAGGGGTTTGTATTTAGCTTTCAAATTTCTTCTGGAAAATCATTGCGTTTCCTATCTGGGAAAACAATAAATGTGCTGGCGTGATTCGACTGTGAGAATATTAGAATGATAAGGATCGGTATGCATTAAGTATTTTTTATTAAAGGTCACGTTGTAATGTATCTGCAGATTAATTTCAGACGTCAAAGCTGCGGGCTTCAGAAAATATTATACTATCGTTGTTATTTATTGCCAGTTTATTTTTAATCCAGTCGTCATGCTTAAACTATCCTCGGCATGTTCTCACTTTGTTATAATTCAGTAACATCTACCAGGCGTCTTTTCTTAACACAAACAAAAAAATGCTTCAGCGGGACACTGAAATCATACTTGCTCGTGTGCGAAATTAAAAGACCTTACTTTAAAATATCATAGACAGATTAGTTTCTAATTTAGATTCAGCAGTTTCGGTTGTGGCGACGCAGCGTATCAGCACAACATTAGGGATCTGAGAGGCGTCCAAGCCCTGGCCTTTGCGCACTTATGCACATTTCGATGTTCGCCTACGACTACACCAAGTCCACGTCCGATGCCATCGTCCTGACTGCACTCATGTGAAGAAACACCTGGGTAAGAAGGACATCTACGTCAGACTCCTCGACTATAGCTCTGTTATCAATACTGTTACCCCCAACAAAGTTTATCTCTGACCTCACCACTCCCCTTCACAAATGGATCCTCAGCTTCCTAACCTACAGAGAAGTGAGACTACGTGACACATCGTCATCCAATATAATTCTCAATATTGGTGCCCCACCAAGATTCGTTCTCACCCTTCTTCGATGCTCATTATATACTCACGGCTGTGGGGCCAAATACTAATCCATATCAATCTGCATGTTTGCATATGATACTACACTAGTTGGTCGGCTAACGAATAGTGACGAGACGAAATACAGATAGGAGATTGAGAATCTTGTAATTTGGTATCAAGACAACAACATCTCTCCCAATGTCAGGAAGAAAAAGTAGATCGTGAATGATTTTAGGAAGAAAAGCGGGTCGACATCCCAGTCCGCGTTGATGTAGCCCACGTATAGGCAAAAGCTTCAAGAACCGAGGAGTAAATGTCACCAGCGATTTGCCCCCCGCATCGAAGCAATGCCTTGGAAAGCACATCAACGCCACAGTGTCCATAGAACTTTGAACAATGTCGGTTTGGCCTCCAATAATCTTCAACAACGACTGCACACGCGCCGTGGAAAGCAACGTATCGGGGTGCAACACCGCCTGGTTTGGGAACAGTTCAATTCACATCGCAAGAAATTGCAGAGCGTTGCGGACGTAGCTGACACTATCTCAACGACCAGCCAGACGTCCATCGACAACATCTGCACTTCACACAACCCCAGCACGGAAGCCACCAGAATGAACGACCAATCTCTCCAAGTCATTCTCTCTTTCTTTCTCTGCAATCTGGTAGAAGATAAAGAAGCTGGAAAACACATACGTCCAGATTCAGTAACAGTGTATTTCCAGTTGTTATCAGGCAACAGAGCGACTCTCTCGTCGGGTAGACAGCGGTGCTGAACATCCACTACCTCAATGCTGACCTTTGAACATCCTTTCATCGGACTTTAAGTAATATATTCAACGTTATATATTTAGGACAAATATTAACCAGACACAGTACAGTTTTCTGTGTAATCACATTGCCTGTGGCGACTACGCATGCCAAATTAGTTTAAGATATAAGAGTTTGTAAATGTGTGCGGTCAACGATTGAACGGGAGCTCCATTTGAATATATTGTTATACATGTCCTACACCATAAAACAAGGAAAACGCTTTCCAGATGTTCGAGGTGTACACGTGTGCCAATCCAATGGAGATATCGCTTTGAACGTGTGGGAAATGGCCAAGCGGTACATGCCCCAGAACCATACCACCTTCTGCTTGAATGTCCACCGAAAGGACCGTTGCAAATACAAGCCCAAATAGAACCCTTCCCACTATTCCTCTTTCTGGGCGCTTCTGCGCCAGAAGGCAAGAAGGGCAATTTGCCATGTCAGGCAATATAGCGGGGCCCGAAAGTGGGGAACACTTTGTGCAGTCAAAATCTCAATGTCTTTGATGGTCCCTATGACAGTACACGTGTGGGCTTCATTCACATTCACGAAACCGTTCAACCGGATACCCTTTTCACGACAACTGTTTTCCCCTTTCGCTGGAATCCTTTCCCTGTTTGCCCCAGGGTAGTACAGGCTCATATTATTTGCTGCATTTTGTTTATATTATTTGGCACTGCATGTCCTTATCCCAAATGTACTCTCAGTCAGCATGGGAAGGTTCTTTGCTCTTGCATTTCCTTGCCAGGGCATGGTAAAGTGCGAGAGAGAGAGAGCACCAATCTAGCCTCTGCGTAAGTAAAGGTCACTAATGACCCTGCCCTAGCCTTGGAAGAAATGACTGCGGAGGAGATGGACATCCGGACAATTGTTCAGCGAAACATATTGGATTTGTATATCCTCCCAGCAGAAAATGTGAGAACTGAATCAGTGATAGGATGTGTATGGTGTAATTATATCCCAGATGTAAGAGTAAGCATTATCAATCTTGCTGCCCGAATTCGTCAAGAGGTAGCCAAGATGCATGAAACAAGATGATAATAGGAAGAGTACGTGGTATCTGCGGGGATGTCGAAAGAGATGGCTGGGATTGATAGGGATCTGTTTGATGCAAGGTTTAATTTTTATCGTTACCATCATCCGAGTGTCGTTTGTTTATTATGCGCTTCTTAAATGTCCCTGTGTGAGGAAGATGGAGCGAAGTATCCTTTTTTTTTTTTGCTAAGGCACGTTCCATGAGCATCAAGATGGTTTCGGGAATTGTATATTTATAGGGTTTTCTAGTTTCACGACTTCAATAGATATTGGCAGAGGAAGATCGTTGTATTTTAACTGTGTTCAGGAGGCAATTGAACCCGGGAAATTGATTTCCCGTACAGGTAATCGAGTGATTGGAATTATTATGTCACAAGGGGACCATGGGCACATACAACAGAGAAGCACGTCATTCGACCCTTCCTGAGCGCACCGACCATCAGTGATGGCAACACTGCGAAGAACGCGATGCCCAGTTGCTTCTCATTATAGGCAGAGCTCCAAGTTATTTTGGTAAAATTAGTAGATTATGCATTAAGGCAACGCACAATTGTTGCTTCTGTGAAGAATAAGGGGCTTGTACTCGTTCACTTAATCCAGTTTGATCTCTGCCATAACTGATCCTGATGGTTGCATTCCTTCACATTAACAGAGAAGGTATTTTATTACTCATTGCCATCACGTTTCAACTCCACTGCAGAGACAATTGTGCCTTCTCTTTTTCCGCAGTTCTGGGGAACTGGGACAAAGGTATCGGACCCGAAATATTACCTAATTCTATTCCACCATTTTCTGTCACTACTTCAGATTTCCAACTAAGACGTTGTTATTGTTTAGATTGTGTTGCTGTGCATCAGGAGGCGTATAGGTTTACCCTGGTCTCAATAGTTGCCTGAGCCGACCTCACCATTGTACATCTCAAGAGATGCAGAATTTAGGATTTGAATACGAGTACGAATAGATTATAATATTTGGAAAACATAAAACAAACCCTCAAGTACAATTGAAAATAAAAAACATAAGTATAGAAAGAGTATATGAAAATTAATTTCTTGCTGTGATCTCAGACCACAGAATCTGCTGGAAACCACATATACACCACTTGAATGCAAAACTGGCAAAGTTCTGGACCACATTCTGGACCACAAATCATTACATACTCTGTGTAATACACTCCTATTGCCATATCGGAGTTACGGTATGGAGATACGGGGTAACACCTACAAAACCACCCTACAGCCGTCTGCACATTACAAAAATGAGCAATGATTATTATCAATAACGTTGCATATCTTGAACATACCGATTTATTATTCTTAAAGTCACATACAGTGAAGATCACCGATCTGGTTAAATGTAACACTGCACAAATCAAGGACAAAGCAAGAAATAGTTACTCCCAGGAAATATACAAAAACTCTTTATGGAAAGACAGGGTGGGTATAATTTGAGTGGGGAACAATTTAAAAGCACTCAATGTCAGAACAACTCTTAAAAGTATGTGCATAGCAATCTGTCGGGTGAGTTTGTGGAATGGTCTGGAACAGGAGATAAAACGTAGCACACACATAATTCGGTTTAAAAAGATGTACAAAAACACTTTTTTTAAAGGATATCGGGATAAGGATAGGATTTTTTGTGTGGAATATTTGTTATACTGATTGTATTGGGAAGGGTGATGACGGGGTGTTGGTTTTTATCTATGACTAAGAGATACTGTATAGTATATGAGGGTTTTTTTTCTTCTCTCTTCTTTTGTATGGCTTTGTAAATATTGGATTAGTGTATAAATGTAAATAATTTGGTGTACATATGGAAATGGGTGTTTATAGCTGCTAAAGTTGTTTAACATAATTATAAGCAGTTGAATAAGGGGTGGGAATTATTAAGCTTTGGCTTCTTCCTGCTTTTCGGACACATACGATTTCAATTATTTATATCTATTGCTTATGACACTTTATAAATATTCTTGTTTTGTTTATTTTTTGCTTTTTGTGTGCTGTTTCACACTTGTTTTTTATTATTTTATTCTGTTTGAAATAAATAATTAAATTACTACATGAAGAATAAATAATAAATACTACACTGCACACATTTCACAACTACAATAACACTGGTACAATATTCCAAGCATCTCAAAGAGTATGATATTTACCAATATAGCACTATTTCAACATATCTGAATCATTATATATTTCAGGTGTACGTTTAAACCTCCGTATCTCAATTGGCAGAAACGAATGAAGAGAATGAATGAATGACTGAATGAATGAATGAATGAATGAATGAATGAATGGCCTTTATTGTCATTCAGACCTTACGGTCTGAACGAGATTTCGTGCCTGCAGTCATACATATATAAAAATAACAATACCACACAATAAACACAAAATTAACATCCACCACAGTGAGTTCACCAAACACCTCCTCACTGTGGTGGAAGGCAAAAGTCTTAGAGTCTCTGTCTTCTTCCCTCCTTATTCTCCCTCTGCGCTGAGGAGGTCCAGGCCTCCGATGATGCCGTCCACCGCGGCCGAGCCTCCGAAACCGGGCCGCCGCCACCGCTGTCGCCGGAACGCCGGAACACCGCCACAGGGCCCGCCGCCGGAACGTCGCTGGAGCACCGCAGCTCCCGAAAGCCAGGCCGCCGCTGGAGCACCGCAGCTCCCGAAACCCAGGCCGCCGCTGGAGCACCGCAGCTCCCGAAAGCCAGGCCGCCGCTGAAGCACCGCAGCTCCAGAAACCCAGGCCGCCGCTGGAGCACCGCAGCTCCCGAAAACCAGGCCGCCGCTGGAGCACCGCAGCTCCCGAAACCCAGGCCGTCGCTGGAGCACCGCAGCTCCCGAAAACCAGGTCGCCGCCGGAAGCCAGGTCGCCGCTGAAGCTCCGAAAGCCGTGCCGCCGCCGCTGGACAGGAAAAGTCGCATCCCCCCGAAGGGAGAGACTAAAAACCCCGTTTCTCCCCCCCCCCCCCCCACACACACACATACACAACCCACAAACCAAAAATAAACGCCAAAAACAGGGACGAAGACCAAAATAAAATAAAAGACAGACGGACTGCACGTGAGCCGCAGCTGCCAAGCAGCGCCGCCACTTCCGGCAAGAGCAACTGTTGTGCAACTAACCAAGGGAATGACAGTTCACAAGAAACTGGTGAATTTCTTCGCCAGTAATGCTTTGTGGGAAAATAACTAAAACATAATGTATTGCTTCTCGTTTTAAGTTTATTGCAAAATGTGTTAACGGCAGTTATCCATAAGAATAACGATAAAATGTTATATTAAAAAGAAACCACTCATAATTCCTTACTTCATGCAATGCTCATAGCAGCATTAAGTTTCCCTGGGATATTAATAGACTTCAGCAGGTGACTGGTGTGTTTGCTAAATGTAACCCGAAAATAGATTCTGTCCGATTGAAGGATCCGCACAGGATCCCGCTTTAAAAACATATTTGCCGTTATCGATTCAAATTCTTGACCTTACTGTTAGCCTACCTATTAAAAGACATTATAGCTATATTTGGAATTTGGATTTAATTGTTTACTTCACTCCCGAATTGCATTTCGTTGTACCCATACTTGTATCTGTGCAATGACATTAAAGTTGAATTGAATTGAAATGTGAAGTGCAACGATATTCGCACAGTCGGCGATGCAGTTATTAAAATACGGATTGAAATTTAGGAAACGCCTCTTGCGCGGGTAGAGCAAGGACGACTGAGGTAATCTTCTTATAAAGTAATTTAAAAGTAAAAGTAATTTGACCGGGCAACTACTGGATAATTAGAAAAACGCTAAAGGACACAGACATATTGACATTTCGGGTCGGGATCATTCTTTAAACTCTCTGAAGAAGAATCTTTACCCGAAACGTCAATTCCATCCCCAGATGCTGGTTGACCTGAAATTGTTCGGATATCCGTAATCACTTATATATAAAATTTTAACAGTAAAAACAACAACATTCTCTGTGGGAACAACTACATTTTTGAAAATATTTGAATGGTTTTAAGAAATAGATCAATCGGAATTTCGCAACGTCTCACACCCCGTCTCACCACTTTAGATATGGCTCTTAAGGCTAACTCAATCAAGGGATAATATGGGGGAAAGCAGGAACCGGGCACTTATTCTGGATGATCAGCCATAATCGTATTGAATGGCGGTGTTGGCTCAAAGGGCTTAAAGGCCTACTCCTGCATATATTTTCTATGTTTCTATGCTTATACTGATTTCACTTGGTCTGCACTCGCGTAATCTCGGTCCGGATGATGGATCTCGATCCGCCAATCTCCAATCTCAATCTCAATCTCCTGTGTCTGTGTTTTCTGAAACATTTGTCCTCGTTATTGAACAACAAAAATAGACAGTAAACAATAATCCGCCTACTGCACTGTTACCTTCGACTTTATCGTATTGCGAGCGTGCGGAGTACTACCGTGGAGTGGCGGAGCTGTCTTGGAAGCTGCGGCTCGCCTGCAGCACGTCTGTTTTTTTCATTTTGTTGTTGTTTTATTGTCTTGTATGGCGTGTTAATTTGAGTTGTTATGTTGTGTGTGCGTGTGTGTGTGTGTGGGAGGGTTGGGAGAAACGTTTTAGTCTCTTCCTTCGGGGGGCCACGTCTTTTCTTTTCGTATCCCCCGTCTCCGTCTGCGCTGAGGCCTAATGGCGGAGCTGGCAGCCTCCAACTGCGACCGACCTCGAGGCTCCAGAGGCAGAGCCAGCCAGGACATACCAGCGCGAGGCTGGCCGACTTCGGGGCTGTGGCGGGTTCAGGCATTCCGGTGGCCCGGAGCTGTGGCGGCTTTCCGCTGGCGGTAGCTGCGGCAGCGACTTCGGAGGCCCTGCCGCGGGCCCAGTGGACGACATCGTCGGGAGCTCGCAGGTCACAGGTTGGTGACCTGTTTTTCCGGAGCTCCCGCGGCAACAGCTGCGTCCTCTGGACTGGAGGGCGGCAGCTTTGGCAGCTTCGACCGCCCCGGGCCGCGGAGATGAACCGGCCCGTTCACGGAGCGCGGTTTAGCTGCGGGACTTAGTTACATCACCCGGTGGGTTCATAACATCGGAGGCCTGGATCGCCTCAGCGCAGAGGAAGAGGAAGAACAAGAAGTGAAGAGACAAAGACTTAAGATTTTGCCTTCCATCACAGTGAGGAGGTGTCTGGTGAACTCACTGTGGTGGATGTTAAATTTGTGTTTATTGTGTGTTTTGTTATTTGACTGCAAGTCAACGAAATTTCGTTCAGATCGAAAGGTCTGAATGACAATAAAGTTTCCATGATTCCATTATACTATCGGCAATGACAATTGTTCCAAGCAAAATAAATAATACAGAGACCATGAAAATTCAATCTCACTGAGCCGTTGCTGGGAATTGTAATTAGGCTGCCCTTCAGAAACCAAAATAATCACGTTCCATATAAAGGTGGAAAGAGAATTCTTCCCAGGATTTTTATTTGAGTATCTTTCACAGTCATCATGGACACGTGATATTGTGTGGTCATTTTTTGGCAAAAATGCAGGGCACCAGTGATTGTTCTCTTACAAATTAATGAATCGATATTAAGACCATGAATGCGAGAGAAATCTGAGGAAGCATGATAATCTCATAGATGTTGCGAGGGAAGCGTGTATCACGATATTCCTCGTCAGTAATGTCACCCGAAATATAAACGAGAAGCTTGGCTGTTCAATACCTCTAAGACTGCGGACTTCTTCTTCGTCGTGGAAGAAGAAGTCTGGCCATCTTCTATGTCACGTCTTTCCGGTCGGTCAGTGACGGTTGACGGTCGGTGGTTGCAGAATTGGCTACTTCACTCAGTTCCTGTCGTCAGCATTGCCCGGGATGCTCCACGTGGAGGCTTCTGTTTGTATCCCAAGACTGCAGACTAATTAACAGTTTTCTCGATTAAAAGCATTATACATGAATACGCGATGTATAAGAAATAAAGTGGATGAACTTGACACTCAGTTAGAGATTCGTATATGTGACATTGTGGGGAATACAGATACATGGCTGCAGGAGGATTAGGGTTGTCAACTGAATATTCAGGGTTATACGTCCTTTAGAAAGGACAGGCAGTGGGCAGAGGAGGTGGGTAGCTCTGTTGGTGAGGGATAAAATGTGTAGACCCTTGCGAGGGGTTACATAGGGACTAGAACATAGGACATAGGGACCACAAATTTAACATCCACCACAGTGAGTTCACCAGACACCTCCTCACTGTGATGGAAGGCAAAATCTTAAGTCTTTGTCTCTTCCCTTCTTGTTATTCCTCTTCCTCTGCGCTGAGGCGATCCAGGCCTCCGATGTTATGAACCCACCGGGTGATGTAACTAAGTCCCGCGGCTAAACCGCGCTCCGTGAACGGGCCGGTTCATCTCCGCGGCCCGGGGCGGTCGAAGCTGCCAAAGCTGCCGCCCTCCAGTCCCTATGCCACCTGTCGCACGGGTGTCAAGAGGAATTATAAAGGTAAGAAGACAGTAATAGGAGTTAGCTACTGGCCCCCACACAGTAGCCTGGATATAGGGTGCAAGTTGCACCCTAGGGTGCAAGTTGCAGCAGGAGTTAAAAATGGCATGTAACAAAGGTAATGCCTCTTTGGTTATGGGAGATTTCAATATGCAGGTAGACTGGGAATATCAGGTTGTGGCTGGAACCCAAGAAAGGGAGTTTGTGGCGTGCCATCGAAATGGATCCTTAGAGTAGCGTGTATTGAGGCCTATCTGAGAGAAGGCAATTCTGGATTTAGTTTTTTCCAATGAGCCAGATTTAATAAAGGAACTCAAGGTAAAGGAATAGCTTGCAGTTAGTGACCATAATATGATGTTGTATCTGCAATTTGAGAGGAAAAAGGTTAAATCATAATTGTCAGTGTTGCATTTGAACATTTGAAGGCAGGAGAGAGGAGCTGACCAAGGTCGGCTTGAAAAGGATCCTAGCAGGAATGACGGTGGAACAGCAATGGCAGGTATTTCTGGGCATAATCCAGAAGATGCAGGATCATTTCATTCCAAAGAGGAAGAAAGAATCTAAGGGGAGTAAGCGGCAACCGTGGCAGACAAGGGAAGTTAGGGACGGTGGAAAACTAAAATACAATATGTCCAATATAGCAAAGAGTAGCGGGAAGCCGGAGGATTTGAAAACTTTCAAAGAATATCAGAATGTAACTAAAAGGGCAATACATGGCGAAAAGAGGAAGTACGACGTTAAGATTGCCAAGTATATAAAGAAGGATAATAAATAGCTTATATAAGTTTGTTAAGCGAAAGCAATTTGGACAGACATATGTGGGTCCCTTGAAGACAGAAACGGGTAAAATTATTATGGGGAACAAGAAAATGGCAGAAGAGTTGAACGGGGGCATTGGTTCAGTCGTCGATAAGGGAGACACAAACAATCTCCCAGATGTACTAGATGACAGAGGATCTAGGAAGACAGAAGAACATAAATACATTTGCATTTGACGATAAATAATATTGGGTAGACTGATTTGTCTGGGCATCCCATGGTACTCAAGTAGGTGGCTTCTGAAGTCGTTGGCGCATTGTTCATCATTTTCTCATTTTCTCTTGATTCAGGAACTGTTCCTGTGGACTGGAGGGTAGATAATGTTTTCACAAATTTCAAGAAAGGAGCGAGAGAAAAAACAGGGATTTATAGACCAGTTAGCCTGACATCGGTGGTAGGGGGGATGCTGGAGTAAATTATTAAAGTAATAACGGCGCGCTAGAATGGTAATAATAGGAAACGTTTTGGGTGGATATTTTTTAAATTATTTCCGTAGTGGTTAATACTCAACTGGAGCCCGATCCTAAATTCATAATGTTGGGCATATCTGAACAATACCTAAAACTTCCAATAAAGCAAAGAAATTTCCTTGTTTATAGTATAATAACTGTGAAATAAATAATATTAAAATTTTTGGAAAAACCCTCCATCCCCCACAATCAAAATGTGGATTATGGAGATGTCGGAGACCTTAAATCCGGAAAAAATTAAATTTGTCTTAATTAACAAACCAGAATTATTTAGTAGAATGTGGTCTCCGTTCATAGATTATTTGAAGGGATAGAATGGCCCGGCGCTGATACCTGACGGATGATTGACTAGATGAACAGTTATGCTTTCTTATCTACAGACCTATCTCCTGAGTTGGATAGTTTATTGTATTTATCTAATTTCCTTTTCTTTTTCTTTATTTTTTCTATCAATTAAAAAAATTAATAATCATAATTCGAGTCAAAGTTAATATGTAACCGACAAATGAAGACCCCAGCTACATTGGTAGTGGAGCCCCTGGAATCCTGGATATTTAATATGTAACTGTTCAACAACGTGTGTAGTGGTTCGGACTATGATATGCACATGTCTCTAATAAAATTTAGCATAAAAAAAAAGAAATTTGAAAAAAAAGAATGGTAGTAATAGTAATGGTGCGTCAACATGGATATATGAAGGTCAAATCCTGCTTGACTAATCTTTTGGAAATTTTGAAGATGTAACAAGTAAAATGAATGAAGGAGAGCCAGTGGATGTAGTGTATCTGGACTTTCAGAAAGCCTTTGATAATGTCCTACACAGGAGATTAGTGGCAACATTGGAGCACATTGTATTAAGGGTAGGGTAAGCCATGGATAGAGCATTGGTTGGCAGGCAGGAAACAAAGCGTAGGAATAAACGGGTCCCTATCAGAATGGCAGACAGTACGAGAGGAGTGCCGCAAGGCTCGTTGCTCGGGCCGCAGCTATTTACATTTGGATTATGGAATTAAAAGTAACATCAGCAAATTTGCAGATGACACAAAGCTGGGTGGCAGTGTGAACTGCGAAGAGGATGCTAGGAGGTTGCAGGTTGACTTGGACAGGTTGAGTGAGTGGGCAGATGCATGGCAGATGCAGTATAATGTAGATGAATGTGAGGTTATCCACAATGGAGGCAAGAACAAAGAGGCAGATTATTATATCAATGGTGTCAGATTAGGAAAATAGGAAGGGCAACGAGACCTGGGTTTCCTTGTACACCAGTCATTGAAAGTAACCATGCAGGTACCGCAGGCTGCGAATAACCCTATTGGCATGTTGGCCGTCATAACGAGAGGGTTTGAGTATAGGTTCTGCTGCAATTTTACAAGGCCCTACTGAGACCACATCTGGAGTATTGTGTGCCGATTTGGTCTCCTAATTTGAGGAAGGACAACCTTGCTATTGAGGGAGTGCAGCGTAGGTTCACGAGGTTATTCCCGGGGGTGACGGTAGTGTCATAAGAGGAAAGATTGGAAAGACTGGGCTTGTATTGACTAGAATTTAGAAGGATGAGGGGCTATCTTGTAGAAACATATAAAATTATTAAATAACTGGACGACTTGATGCAGGAAAAAATGTTCCCAATGTTGGGGAAGTCCAGAACCAAGGGCCACAGTCTAAGAATGAAGATGAGGCCATTTTAAACTGAGATGTGAAAAAAAGTGTTTCATCCAGAAAGTTGTGAAATTCCCTGCCATGGAAGGCAGTGGAGACCAAATCACTGGATTAATATAAAAGAGAATAAGATAGAGCTCGTGGGGCTGGCGGAATCAAGTGGTATGCGGAGAAGGCAGGCACGGGTCACTGACTGCGGATGATTAGCCATGATGACAATGAATGGCGGTGCTGTCTCGAACGTCCGAATGCCCTCCTCCTGCACCTCTGTTCTATGCTTCCATGTCTTTTCCATAATGCTGAAAAGTTCACTGACAAATTCAGCCGCCTGGAAAACCCGGGGGTTACACCTCTCCGCAGTCTACTGATAAAAAAAGCGAATATTTAAGAATCAATTCTGGTATGAAAATCGGTTGGAAGTTTATTTCGTCCAATCCCGCAGAACAACCTGGTGGGTTACCCCGGCAGCACTTACTGCATTTTACAGCATTTTACATCTCATTCGTTTTTTGATCGTATCAGAAAAGTTAATAAACGTAAACGTACAGGGGTTTACAGTTCACAAATTGCTTAAAACATATTGAAGACAGACAGCAAAGGCTGGTGTAACTCAGCGGGACAGGCAGCATCTTTGGAGAGAAGAATGGGTGACGTTTAACTTTCCTGAAAAATAAACCTCATTTGAGAAAATGTAAGCCCATGTTTCTCTTTCTGGCTTCAATATATTGGAAAAAACAGGAAATTACACCACTGTAAATCACCGGGTGAGGCAGCATCTATGGAGAGAAGGAATGGGTGACGTTGCGGGTTGGAGGGGGGGGGGGGCGGGAAAAAGATAGAAAGTGGGCGGAGACGATAGGACGTAGGAGAACTGTGACGGGGAGGGGAAGGAGGGAGAACGCAAGGGCTTTCTGAAATTAGAGAAGTGAATGTTCATACCGCTGGGGTGCAAACTACCCAAGCGAAATAGCCCGTCCTTTCACCCTCCTTCCCATCCACTTTCCCAGTTCTCCTACAAGTCCTACTGTCTCCACCAATTTTTTGTATTTTTCCGCCCCCCCCCCCCCCCAACATCAGTCTGAAGAAGGGTCGCGACCCGAAACGTCACCCATTCTTTTCTCGATATATGCTGCCTCACCCGATGAGATGCTGTAGCATTTTGTGTCTACCTTCGATGTTATCCAGCATCTGCAGTTCTTTCTCACACACCAATGTAAATGATGTTGCTGGAGTGCAGTGTGTCTGGCATCCACAATCATAACTTATCTAGAGCCGGTGATCATGGTGCACATTAGTCCAGCCACAGAATCACCCTTGACACATCACAGTTTGCCTACCGTTATCGGACAATTCATCGGACGCCATCTCTATGGCGCCACTGTACAGCCGTCTCTAGAGCATCTGCAGAAGAAGGTCTCCTATTGTTTGTCTATAGATCCACAATCGATAGCACAATCCGAACCAAACCCATCTCCAAATGCCTGTAACTTGCAGTCATCACGCCCTCCTTGACTCCTTGAGCCACTGACTCCTTGAGCCATACACACAATCAGAAAGCGTAGGCGACAAATCATCGTCCGCGATAATTTTCAACATCGGCGCGCGATAAATCGCGTCATTACTCTCTCCCTTTACACTTACTGGCGTGTGACTGCCGTGTGACTGGCGTGTGACTGGCGTGTGACTGGCGTGGTCAACCGGATCTCACAAGAAGATTTAGAGCGTCGTAGCATTATGTCAAGACAACAGCCTCTTCCCTGAAGTCTGAAAGACGAAAGAGCTAGGAATTTGACTTAAGAAGAGAGGTGGAGTGCATGAACCATTCTGCTTCAATGGTGCTGAGTTCGAAACTAGGCGGACAGGTAGATGTGTTGGAAGAGGGCACGGGATTGTGTTGCAAGAGGGCATGGAATTGGAAAAGTCGTCATTCGGTCCACTCTGTCACAACAGGATATCACTTGAAAAAACATAATTTCAACCGCTGCTGAAATACTAAAACAACGATGATTTGTTAACGATGGTACAAAATTAACGATTCACTTGAGTGCGAATGCATTGCATTAGAGTAATTATCAACAGGTCCTTTTTTGTTATGTTTTGTGCAATATTTCTGTCACATCTTCAGAATCTCGTTAAATTTGATTGTTCGTATAATCATAGATATCTCCTCAGATTTTAAGTGCACATGATACGTGCAAAACGTAAGAGAGGGTGCACATTGCAGCTTCTTGGTGCAGCTAATGAAGAACATTCTAAAGAAACCGCATTAAAATGTCTACAAACATCTTTAAGCTGATAACCAATGTTTCATCTATTGACGATTTCAACTGCTGAAACATGTCTATACATGTTACCATTTTAACAGTGATGAGAGGCATGACACAGAGAATAGCATCCAACTAATTAACGTGATCGTGATTGAATAATACCAATCTTCTTGCGTGTTGATTCCACCCTTGAGATTTCTGCAAAGTATAAGTACGAGCTAAATTTGAAACCTGGAGATCCTTGTGCCTATTGAACTGAGGAGAACGGCATATTCCAACTAAATATGAAAAGGTCTGCACTCCTGAAGACCGAGAGTATTTACTATCCTATGCTTGCAATCATTGGAGTCCCAGGTAGGTGAGCCAGAGACTGCTTTTACAGATATACGTTGATATGCTTGACAGGCAATATTAAACATCATTCCAAACATATCTGAAAAGATTACAGTTTTTATAAAATTATTAATACAAACAAAGTACTGTAAAAAATGCTTCTCGCTAACTGATCCAAAGTATCATGCTTACCTCACTTATGTGCTGGATCTAAAATAGTCTATCTAAACAACGGCCGATTAAACGCTTCCAAATAGGGGTCTGCATATAAACGCGATATTTCAAGCTATTTCTATTTTCATTCCATGCAGTTGATTTTCCATAGCTTCATTATACGATGAACAAGTAAACGTACGGCGGCTTGCTGCTGAGCATTATAGATCATAACTGATTTTAACTTTAGACTTCACGGTTGAAATTAAAAAAAAACAACGGTTTGATGGATGCTGTTCTCTGCCTTCTGGAACTCTCGCTAAAGAATGTCAGTCATGTGTGCGAGTCCGTGCGCGTGCTATGATTGCAGGTGCCTCCACCTGCATATCGCGAAATATAACATATCGCGAAATAAAACATGCAAGCCGAGAGAATCAGTCGGTGAGTATCCATAAAACTGAACTCATTTTATTTCCATTGTGAATGCTCAGCTAAATTAGTTAAATTAGGTCATGGTTTACCGAGGCTGAGCACCATGGTTTATTTTAAAGCATTGTAACATTTAAATACAAGTTGCACCAAGTGAAGCTGTTTAATGGTCCTGATTTGACCTACCAGTTTGAATAGCCGTTCTTTGCCATTCAGAATAATGTTTAAATTTAATCTAATGACGGATTTTTTAAGTGCGTAGTATAAAAATAAACGAAGATAATTTGTTATAAATAACACAGAACACGGAAAATAATACACCGGAATACTGTAATGCACAGTATAAAAAATAAATTTCGCCGTTGCATTTCAGGAATATGTAACTTTTACATTCAGCAGACATTCCGAAGAAAGGTAAGACTTGTTGCTCTTAGACACAAAATGCTGGAGTAACTCAGCGGGACAGGCAGCATCTCTGGGGAGAGGGAATGTGTGACGTTTCGGGTTACCTGTTCCTTTTAGACTGTTTTGCCAGATTTAATCGCTAATATTTTTGGTCTTATCGCCGAGAGGGTATTGAAGGATCCGTCTGCTAACTGCGAAAGGTTGTGTAGCGGAGATTATGGCATGCTCCAGGTTTCGTCGTTTGTGGTCAAGACTACGCCTAATCACTTCCAAGAGCACTCTCTCACTTTATACATGATGTTGCTGATCACACAAAAGTGGTGTCGATGCGGTACCTCGTCATTATTGAGCTGAGTTGGAGTACAAGTTCGCATTCAACCCATCAGACCTACAGCAGGCAAGGCTCGAGACATTTGATTGTGTTGCTTCTTTAAATGTTTACATATTTGCAAGTTTTCAAGATTATCGAACGTGAATTCAACCTCTTCCTAGAGCCCTTCAACACGTATTGTCAGACGGCCAGCAGGGTTATTCCGGGGATGCGCACGCAGACCTATATCGCCTGGGTCTTAAATTTATGTTTCGCAATGGATACGTCTTGCAAAATAGACAACGATTACACGCATTTAGGGCTTTGCAAACTGCAAATCTTTAGCAAGAGAATGCTAACTTTTCAGACAGTACAGAGGTAGAGATGTACATGTGTTGAAAGTCGATCATGACGATTGAAGCTGCTAACGCGTTGAGTTGTATTGTCCGGTTTTTTTGGATCTGAAGCATCTGTCTACCATCCGTGATTGACTGAATTTCAAAGCGTCAAGACACCACCGAAAGAGCTGTCGAACTGATGCCGGCCTTTCTGTCGTTCATTTGCATATCGGAAGTACACGTGTGTTTAGAATTGGACAACGAATAGTGAGAGTGAGCACAATTTGTATCCGTAACCAATTTAATGCTGTGACGGCAGATAACAAAACCTATTTGAATATGGTCCTGGTCGACGTGGGGGGTAATAATTAAAGCAAGTGATTGCCCTTCCATTTCTCAGTATGTTTGAATTATTTGGCAAATGTTTCAGATGTTTAAACTAAATCGGTGTAAACATCGGTTGTTTTAATGGTGAATTGTTTCAATATTTGGTGTGTTAAATCTATTCCAATAATTTCTAGCTTGCCTTGAGCCATTGGAGATATTTCACAAATAAAACTGGCGATAAATGTTGAGTACGACAGGTTGTCTGGCTTTTCGAAAGTCTGTGCCCCGGTCCATGGTATGTGTGCCGAATTAATGTGTGAATCGTATCCGCCGCACAGACTATGTAGCGGATATCAGACGTCAGCGTGCTTGGTCCGCCATATCGGAAATTAATGTGTGTTCTTGGACTCTAAGGGGAGAGAAATGGACAGCAGGTTGCCATGAAAATATTAACGATTCTCCCCTGCTAATTTATTACAGTAGAGGAACAGGATGAGGAATGTGAGAAGTGTGTAAGCACAGGGGGCAATAATTCACATGCTGCTGTGAGCTCTAAATGTCACATTTGCAGAAAAGCTGCGAAAATTACATCTGTGTGATTATCAGTGGGGAGGCGCGATTCCACGAGATAAACTAAGGTAACATGAGTGCCATACACGTGACAAATCAAATCTGAAATTAATAAGCATCTCTAAACATCCTTCGTCTCCAGCTGCAAATGGGCTCTGGACTTCAGGACAGGCAGGCTCCAAACACGTGGAATTGGTTTTACCGTCTCCACAAGGCTAGCCCACAATACTGCTACTGCTCTGAGCTGTGTGCTCAGATCATGCTCTACTCCAAATACACCCATGTGTGTTTGACCCCGTACAACGGTAACTCGGTGTTTTAGTACGCCGATGATGCCACTGCTGACGGGCACTTGGACAAGAATGATGAGACGAAGGAGAGGAAGGAAACCCGGTACATAGTGTCATAGAGTCAGAAGACTATCTAGCCGTTAACATCCCTGCGACACAGTTCCGTGTGAACCAAAGGAAGCGGAGACGACAAACACTGCCCCATCTCATCTCTAGATGTGATCAACATTTCGTGTTATGTGACATTAATATCACCAAAATAACACCCTTCACGGAGATGCGATAACAACAAAGCTCATCAGTGTGTTCACTTTTTCAGAATCTGAGAATTAAAAGGGGTCCAACCGTAAACCTGTGTAATATAGTTTGTTATTCCATAGTCTTAAAGGCAGGAAAAACTCGTACACGCCTGACAAATTGAAGCAAACGAATATATATTTTGCGGGTTATTTCTCGTTCGTAATTCAATTTTCATTTTTTGGTTGCAGCAAATTTGGTGACAATCCTTATACTGTCGTCTGGAAAGTGCGGGCTCACTAGATGCGTCATCCAGTATCTGAAATCAATGGCGGTAGCTGATCTAATGCTACTGGTTTTCAGTGTAATACTCTATGATATTAAAGAGGTATATTTTCCGCATTCATTCCTCAGTTACACCTCCATTTGCAGTCTTGTTATTGTACTGGTTTATATTTCGTTCGATTGTTCCGTCTGGCTGACTGTCACTTTTACATTCGATCGATTTGTTGTTATATGTTGCCAGTCGTTGCGTTCAAAATATTGTACCATGAAGACTGCATTGAAAGTAATGACAGGTGTGTTTGTGTTAGGTTTTTTAGAAAATATTCCAATCTACTTTATATTTGAACCTCGGGATGTAATTAATGACGTGCCATGGTCCTGTTACGTAAAAACAAGTTTCTACACATCACCCACCTGGGTCGCGTATTTATGGTTTGAATCACTCTTAACCCCATTTGCGCCATTTGTGTTGATTCTTTTGCTCAATACCTTGAACATAAAGCATATTATCATGGCCAACAGAGTCAGGAGCAAGCTCCGAGGGAGTAATACAGAGGCGTGTCAGACTGATCAAGAGACTGAGAACAGAAGGAAATCGATCATTTTACTCGTTGCAATATCTGGCAACTTTATTTTCTTATGGATGGTAAACCTTGTGTGCTTCATTTTTATACAGTTTACAGATACTCAATTGATGGAAACAGATTACAACGACTCTTTCACCATTGCGGAAAAAAGTGGCTACATGCTAAGGTGTTTGAGTACTTGCACAAACACTTTCATTTATGCAGTTTCTCAGAGACACTTCAGAGAAGAACTGAGGAATGTAATTGCACGTCCGTTTCTTGCCATTGCAAATATATTCAAACGTTTGAACACAAAACGAACTTTATCCAAAAATGTAAATAAGTGATAATTTGAGAGGCACACATATATATCTGTAACATGTAAGAGGATTTGTCGTGGTATCCCTTTCCACAATTTCTTGGGATTCCGCCCCCCCCCCCCTATATAGTTCCCATGAACCAATAATAAACCAAAGCGATATTTTTGAAATATAATGTACGGTCATTGAGATAGGACATTTGTTTCAATTTACTGATCCCATTTATGACGACGACTTAGTTTGAAGTCCATTTTCTATAATCAGAAACTGAAAATCGTTCAAGTCAGTGTAATATGGTTTGTTATAATCCGGGTGGTATTACTGACAGACGGAATTGTTTTTAAAATGTTTTGTGGCCTGACGGACGCCAAGGGTAACTGAAAATGTAAATGATGTTCCTTCCCACTGAGCTGATGTAAGCTTTTAACAACGATATCATCCAACCGTAAACACAGTTCCTCTTCTTTTTGCCTTTCAATTCTGCACGTGCCTCTTATAATTTCATATAACTGTATCGGTTCGTCCCGGTTTTCCGATTTCTCGGCATCCCTTGCCTCAATGCATTTGTCTTCGTTACCGACAAGTATTTGCTTCCGCAAAATTCCTCACTTCTCACATCTCGGGATAAAATTCACGTGCAATGTTCCGTCAAGTTTTCTCTCTGTTCGATATTTAGCTGCAGGTTCAGCTTATTTTCCTCGCGGTCCACAACATCCATGTTTTTCCTGTCATCCTCTAACTCACTAATCATATATCCAACATTCGCACCGAATTAGAAATGTTATGAAAAAAAGCAAAAATCCATCACCGCTCTAAAGTCCAACAGTGGCCGCATAGTTTCTAATGAGATAATAAATCTTCCACCGCCACTCCGGGGCCTTATCACAAAAATGACAAAATTGCATTGACCTCCCTGTGAATTAGACTACTGGCCTACTCTACATTGTGAGAACTTGACAAATGCCTCAATAAAATTAATTTCGGCATTGTTCACTGCCTTAATCCATATTATTAAATGCCGCAATATTTGTGAAGTGTTCCCACGCACAATTACGTGCTGACAAAACCTGATGAGACATTGCTTCAGATTTAACGCTCCTTGGACCATACGACTTTCAGACTTGGAGCACAAATAGGTTATTCGACCCGTCGACTCTGCCAGTCGATCATGGCGATTTTTCTTTCCTTCTCAACCGCATTCTCATTCTCTCGGTAGCTTTGGACGTCCTTACTGATCAAGGGCATATGTATCGGTTTATAAAGTACCATATGTTCTGCCCTCTACAGCCAATTGTGGCAAGGAGTTTCATATATGCACCGAGTTCTGGCTAAGCAATCTCCTCTTTTGACCACTATAATCTTAAACATTCAATGACGTCGAAGTGCACTCCATACCTTGATATGATCCAAAGTAGGTAAATAAACATTTGTTACCCTACAACAACATCATTAAATGTTTGCACAGTTGCCGGAAAGGAAAGTGCAAATTACTCTGATGGAATAAAATAAAAACGTGGAAGCAAACACCCTGTCTATTTCTCCACCCGAACGTTGACTGTTGCTCGTCCCACAGATATTGCTGTCCAGCATTTACTGTTTCCAGTTCAGATCAGCACATTTGTCACTTGATACAAGGTACAGGATACAAGATACATTTATTTGTCACGTGTGCCAGAGTGAAATGAATCACCATACAGCCATACATTACCATATAACCATATAACCATATAACAATTACAGCACGGAAACAGGCCTTCTCGGTCCTTCCAGTCCGTGCCGACCATTTATTTTCCTCTAATCCCATCTACCTGCACTCAGACCATACCCCTCCATTCCCTTCCCGTCCATATGCCTATCCACTTTACTTTTAAATGTTAAAATCGATCCTGCCTCCACCACTTTTGCAGGAAGATCATTCTACCACCACTCTCTGAGTAAAGATGTCCCCCCTCATGTTACCCCTAAACTTCTGTCCCTTAATTCTCATGTCATGCCCTCTTGTTTGAATCTTTCCTACCGTCAATGGGAAAAGCTTATCCACGTCAACTCTGTCTATCCCTTTCATCATTTTAAAGACCTCAATCAAGTCCCCCCCTTAACCTTCTGCGCTCCAAAGAATAAATACCTAACTTGTTCAAACTTTCTCTGTAACTTAGTTGCTGGAACCCAGGCAACATTCTAGTAAATCTCCTCTGTACGCTCTCTATTTTGTTGACATCCTTCCACCTCATCATCTAGATAATTGATGCACATGACAAACAACAGTGGAGCCAACACAGATCCCTGAGGCACCCCACTGGTCACCGGCTTAAAATCTGACAAACAGACATCCACCATTACTCGCTGGCATCTCCCATTCAGCCACTGTTGAATCCATCTTGCTACTCCGCCATTAACACCCAAAGATGGAACCTTCTTAACCAACCTTCCATGGGGAACCTTGTCAAAGGCCTAACTGAAATCCATATAGACAACATCCACTGCTTTAACTTCATCAATTTCCCTAGTAACCTCTTCAAAAAATTCAAGGAGGTTTGTCAAACATCACCTTCCAGGCACAAATCCATGTTGACTGTTCTTGATCAGACCCTGTTAATCCAGATGCTTATATATATTATCTCTAAGTATCCTTTCCATTAATTTGCTCACCACTGACGTCAAACTAACAGGTCTATAATTGCTAGGTTTATTCTTTGAACCCTTTTTAAACAATGGAACAACATGCGCAGTACGCCAATCCTCCGGCATATTCCGGTTTCTAATGACATTTGAATTATTTCTGTCATAGCCCCTGCTATTTCTACACTAACTTCCATCAATGTCTCAGGGAATATCCTGTCACCTCATTTACTACATGCCTCCTATAATTATTGTAGATATCCCTTTTTTTTCGAACCATGGCTCTTTCCGATTTTTACTATATCCTGTCAGGACCTGGAGACTTATCCACTTTTATATTTTTCAAAGGTGTCAGTACTTCCTCCTCTTTGAATCTCATAGTTTCCATAGCTACTCTATTTTTTTCCCTTACCTCACAGAGTTCAATATCCTTCTCCCTGGTGAATACCGAAGAAAATAAATTGTGCAATATCACCCCCATCTCTTTTGGCTCTGCAGATAGCTGTCCATTCTGGCTCTCTAATGGTCCAATTTTATCCCTCGTTATCCTCTTGCTATTAATAGAGCTATAGAAACCCTTTGGATTTACTTTCACCTTTCTTGCCAAAGCAACCTCATATCTTCTTTTAGCTTTTCTTATTTATTTCTTAAGATTCTTTTTACATTCTTTATACTCATCTAGCACCTCATTTACTACATGCCTCCTATAATTATTGTAGATATCTCTTTTTTTCGAACCAAGTGTCCAATTTCCCTTGAAAACCATGGCTCTTTCCGATTTTTACTATTTCCTTTCAACCGAACAGGGACATAAAGATTCTGTACTCTTACAATTTCCCCTTTAAATGTCCTCCATTTCTCTTCTACATCCTTCCCATAAAACAAAATGTCCCAATTCACGCCTTTTAAATCATTACGCATTCCCTCAAAGTTAACCTTTCTCCAATCAAAAATCTCAACCCTAGGTCCAGTTCTGTCTCTCTCCATAATTATATTGAAACTAATGCTATTGTGATCACTGTTCCCGAAGTGCTCACCAACGCATACTTCCGTCACCTGACCTGCCTCATTTCCTAACAGGAGGACCAGCACTGCCCCTTCTCTGGTCCATACCTCAATGTATTGCTGCAAAAAACTATCCTGCACACATTTAGCAAACTCCGAACCATCCATTACAGTATGTGTTTCCCAGTCTATTTTTGGAAAATTGAAATCTCCCACAATCACTACCTTGTGCTTACTACTATTATCTGCTATCTCCTTACATATTAGCTCTTCCATTTCTCGTTCCCCATTTGGCGGTCTATAATACACCCCTAAAAGTGTTGCTACACCGTTCCCACTTCACAGTTCCAACCAAATAGCCTCCCTGTACGAGCCGTCTAATCTATCCTGCCAAAGCACTGCTGCAATATCTTCTCTGACAAGCAATGCAACCCCTCCACCTCTGGTCCCTCCATTCTATCACACCTGAAGCAACGTAATCCTGGAATATGTCGTTTCCAATCACAACCCTCCCGCAACCATGTTTTACTGATTGCCACAACATCATATTTCCAGGTGTCTATTCAGGCTCTAAGTTCATCCACATTTCTTACGATGCTCCTGGCATTAAAATATACACATTTTAGAAACCCACCATCCCCTATTCTCTGTTTATTATCTTTTTCCTCTTTCTCGCCTACATTTTGGGTCCGAGTGCTTACCTTCTCTGCCTCTTGCCCCTCACCCTGTCCCCTAGCCCCCACTACCCGAGTCCCTCCCCCCAGCCTTTCTAGTTTAAAGTCTCCTTTGCAAATCTCCCAGCCAGGATATTGGTTCCCCTCGGGTTCAAGTGCAACCCGTCCTTTTTATACAGATCATGCCTTCCCCAAAAGAGGTCCCAGCGATCAAGGAACTTGCAACCTTGCCTACTGCACCAGTTCCTCAACCACGCATTTATCCTCCACCTCATTCCATTTCTACTCTCACTGTCACGAGGCACAGGCAGTAATCCTGAAATTGTTACTCTTTTGGTCCTTCTCCTTAACTTTCCCCCCAATTCCCTACATTTTCCTTTCAGGACCTCTTCTCTTTTTCTGCCTATTTCATTGGTACCAATGTGTACCACAACATCAGGCTCCGATGCCTCCCTTTTCAGAATCTTTCCGACACGTTCTGACCGAGACCCTGGCACCAGGGAGGCAAACAACCATCCGGGTCCCCGGAATGCGTCCACAGAATCGCCAATCTGACCCCCTAACTATGGAGTCCCCTATTACAATTGCCCTCCTCTTTTTGCTACCCTTCTGAGCATCAGGGCCGTTCTCTGTGCCGGAGGCCCAGCTGCTGTTGCTGCCCCCAGGTAGGCTGTCCACTCCAATCAAACTCAAACATGAGTACCTATTACACAGGTGTACAACCACGGGGGTAGTCTCTAGTCCCTGCCTCTGCCCCTTGTCCTTCCTAACAGTGACCCACTTATCTGCCGCCCGTGGCCTGGGTGTGACCACCTCCCGGTAATTCCTGTCTATTACCTCCTCATTCTCCCTGACCAGACGGAGGTCCTCGACCTGTAGCACCAGGTTCCTAACTCAGTCCTTTAGGAGACCCATCTAGACACACCTGGCAAAGACGTGGACGTCTGGAGGGCTATCAGCTTCCCTGACCTCCAACATCTGACATTCACAAGAGTACACTTCCTTGGCCTTCATACTCCCCCCTTACACAGAATACCATCTTAACACAATACAAAGTACACAACAAACTGCTGGAATCTGACTGCCAATCAGCTGCTTACCCTAGTCCACTTCCCACCAATCAGCGGCTTCCTAAAAAAACACTTCTCCGAATGGAACGTTATGGATTTCGGTAAACAAGCCCCGCGCTGGATTTTTATCCTTACCGGTCGGGTGTTGCTCCTCCCCGTCCTCCTCTTCCAACGGCTGCTGTGGGAAATAATTGCCAGTTTTTGATCTTCAATTTGGTGTGAATGCATTATGTTGAGCAGACGTCTCAAATTATTAAATGCTTCTCTCTTAGGGATAAACCCCGCTTAATCCGGGTGTATTAATTTACTGGCGTCTTCTAGCTAATATTTTCGCTAATATTTTTTGATCGGTGTTTAACAACGCAATAGCGCTATATGATCCAGGTTCTTCCACATCTTTGTCTTTCTTCAGTATTAATGTAATCGTAGATTCTGCTAGTGTAGCAGGTAGTATTTGTTCTTTAAAGGCATCTGCATACATTTTCTGTAGGCGTGGTGTAAATATGTCATAAAATCGTTCATAGAATTCATTATTAAATCCGTCATGACGTGGTGTTGTTCTATTTTTTTTATGAGATTATTGTTTCTTCTATTTCCTTATTTGAGATTGGTGCTCCCAGTTCCTCTTCTTCCTGCAACTCTAGTTTGGGAAGATTAAAATTATCCAAGAACTCAGTATCTTTATTGGTGTCCGTTGTCGTTTTGGATATATACAAATTCTCATAAAATTGGGCAAATTTGTTATTAATATCATTCGGTAATGTTAATACTTCCCCTCTATCTGATTTAATCTTTGAAATAGTATGTTCCTTTTCTCGTTTTTTTTTAACTGACGTGCCAGAAGTCTATGGGGCTTACCCCCAAATTCAAAATGTTCCTGTCTTGTAATTTGGAGTAATCTTATACATTTCTCTGGTAGTAATTTATTTTATTTAAATTTTAGTATTAATATTTTATTATGTTTATCCATAGTTGGGTATTTAGCATTATCTAAGTCCAATTGTCTAATGTGTTCTTCTAACTGCCATTGTTCGTTCTTATTTTTTTTATTTTGAAAAGCTTGGTATGTGACTATAACCCCTCGAATAAATGTTTTGAAGGACTCCCATAATAATGTAGGTGATGTGTCTGGCGTGTCATTTATTTCGAATAAATGATCCCTTTGCTGTTTTAGATATATACTCCCTGGCGGGTCTTTTAAAATTTGAGGATTGTACCTCCAAAACGGTGTATTTTTAGACAGTCCTTCCATTAAAAAAAAGTTAGTGGGGAGTGATCTGAAAACTTGACGGAACATTGCACGTGAATTTTATCCTGAGGTGTGAGAAGTGAGGAATTTTGCGAAAGCAAATACTTGTGGGTAAATAAGGCAAATGCATTGCGACAAGGGATGCCGTGAAATGGGAAAGCCGGGACGAACAGATATATGGGACTGATATATACACTAATATGGAATTAGAAGAAGCACGTGAATCGAAAGGCAAAAATAAGAGGAATTGTGTTTAAGGTTGGATGATATCGTGGTTAAAAGCTTACATCAGCTCAGTGGGAAGGAACATCATTTAAATGTACAGTTACCCTTGGCGTCCGTCAGGTCACACAACATTTAATAAACAATTCCGTATGTCTTTAATTCCGCCCGGATTTTAACAAACCATATTATACTGACTTGAACGATTTTCAGTTTCTGATGATAGACAATGGACTTCAAACTACGTTGGCGTCATAAATGGGATCAGTAAAAATTAAACAAATATACTATTTCCATGACCGTACATTATATTTCAAAAATATCACTTTGGTTTATTATTCGTTCATGGTAACTAAATAGTTCCTTGGGAAAATCCCAAGCAATTGTGGAAAGGGATACCACGACAAATCCTCTTACATGTTACAGATATATATGAGTGCCTCTCAAATTATCACATATTTACATTTTTGGATGAAGTTCGTTTTGTGTTCAAAGTTTGAATATATTAGCAATGGCAAGAAATGGACGTGCAATTACATTTTTCAGTTCCTCTCTGAAGTGTCTCTGAGAAACTGCATAAATGAAAGTGTTTGTGCAAGTACTCAAACACCTCAGCATATAGCCACTTCTTGAAGCAATGGTGAAAGAGTCGTTGTAATCTGTTTCCAAAAATTGATCATCTGTAAACTGTATACAGATGAAGCATACAAGGTTTATCATCCATAAGAAAATAAAGTTGCCAGATATTGCAACGAGTAATATGATCGATTTCCTTCTGTTCTCAGTCTCTTGATCTGTCTGACACGCCTCTGTATTACTCCCTCGGAGCTTGCTCCTGACTCTGTTGGCCATGATAATATGCTTTATGGTCAAGGTGTTGAGAAGAAGAATCAACACAAATGGCGCAAATGGGGTTAAGAATGTTTCAAACCATAAATACGCGACCCAGGTGGGTGATGTGTAGAAACTTGATTTTACATAACAGTACCACGGTACATCATTAATTACTTCACGTGGTTCAAATATAAAGTAGAATGGAATATTTTCTAAAATACTTAATATAAACACAGCTGTTATTACTTTCAATGCAGTCTTCATGGTACAATATTTTGAACGCAACGACTGGCAACATATAGCAACAAATCGATCGAATGTAAAAGTGACAGTCAGCCAGACGGAACAATCGAGCGACATATAAATCAGTGCAATAACAAGACTGCAAATGGGCGTGTAATTCAGGAATGAATGCGAAAAATATGCCTCTTTAATCTCATAGAGAATTACATTGAAAACTAGTACTATTAGATCAGCTACAGCCATTGATTTCAGGTACTGGATGACACATCTAGTGAGCCCGCACTTTCCAGACGACAGGATAAGGATTGCCACCAAATTTGCTGCAACCAAAAGAAGAAAGTTGAATTACGAACGAGAAATAACCCGCGAAATATATATTCATTTGCTTCAATTTGTCATGCGTGTACGAGTTTTTCTTGCCTTTAAGACTTTGGAATAACAAACTATATTACACAGGTTTACGGTTGGACCCATAAACCTGTGTACGGTTTACGGTTTTGATCAGCCATGATCATATTGAATGGCGGTGCAGGCTCGAAGGCCGAATGACCTACTCCTGCACCTAATTTCTGTGTTTCTATGACCCCTTTTAATTCTCAGACTTCTCATAAAGTGAACACACTGATGCGCTTTGTTGTTATCGCATCTCTACGAAGGGACCAGCTATTGGTTTGGTCATATTAATGCCACATAACACGAAATATTGGTGACATCTAGAGATGAGAAGGGGCGGTGTTTGTCCTCTCCGCTTCCTTTGGTTCACACGGAACTGTGTCGCCAAGATGTTAACGGCTAGATGGTGTCCTGACTCTATGACACTATGTACCGGATTTCCTTCCTCGACTTCGTCTCATCATTCCTGTCGAAGTGCCCTTCGGCAGTGGCATAATCGGCATACATAGAGACCGAGTTACCGTTGTACATGGTCAAACACACATGCGTGTATTTGGAGTAGCGCATGATCTTATCACACAGCTCCCAGCAGTAGCAGTATTGTGGGCTAGCATTGTGGAGACGGTAAAACCAATTCCACGTGATAGGAGCCTTTGCTTTGCTTGACATGAAATGAACGAAATGGAAGGGCAATCACTTGCTTTAATTACTACAGCCACGATGATATTCAAATAATTTTGTCACGCTACCTTTTGTTATCTGCCGTCACAGCATTAAATTGATTGCGGATACAAATTGTGCTCATAATCACTATTCGCAGTTCCAATTCTAAACACACGTGTGCTTCCGATACAGAGGCGAACGACAGAAAGGCCGGCATCAGACCGCCATATCCCCTCCGTGGTGTCTTGACGCTTTTACATTCAGCGAATCACAGATGGTGGACAGTTGCTCCAGAGCGAACAGAAACCGGGCAACACAACTCAACGGCAGAGGCACAACATGTCGATAAGTTGACAGCTCCAACCGTCATGATCTGCGTTCAACACATGTACATCCCGACCCGTTGTACTGACAGGTTAGCATTTTACTGCTAAAATTTGCAATTTGCAAACCACTAAATGCGTGGGATCGTTGTCTATCTTGCAAGACGAATTCATTGTGAAACATACATGTAAGACACATGCGATAGAGTACGCATCCCCGGAATAACCCTGCTGCCCATCTGACAATACGTGTCGAAGGGCTCTAGGAAGAGGTTGAATTCCGGTTTGATAATCTCGAACACTTGCAAATACGTAACCATTTAAAGAAGCAATACCATGCAATGTCTCGAGCTGCGACTGCTGTAGTTCTCATGGGTTAATGCGAACATTTGACATCTCAGCTCAATAATGTAGAGGTACCGCATCTAATACACTTGTGTGTGATCAGCAACATGATGAGTAAAGAGAGAGCGTGCTCTTGGAAGTGGTTAGGCATAGTCTCCACCCAAAGTACAAAACCTGGAGAATGCCCTTATCTCCGCTACACAACCCTTCGCAGTTTGCAGATGAATCCTGAACACTTCAATCACCTCTCGGCGATAAGAACAAAAATGTTAGCGATTAAATCAGCAAAACAGTCTAAACGCAACAGGTGACCCAAAACGTCACCCATTCCTTCTCCCCAGAGATGCTGCCTGTCCCGCTGAGTTACTCAAGCATTTTATGTCTAAAAGGAACAAGCGTTCTACCTTTCTTCTGAATGTCTGCTGAATGTAAAAGTTAAATCTTCCTGAAATGCAACGGCGAATTTTATTTTTCCTGCTATCAAATCTAGATCAAATTAGGGCCATTAGACAGTTTAACTTTGTGCAACTTGTATTGAAATGTACAATGCTTTAAATAAACCACGTTGCTCAGCCTCAGTAAACCATGACCTAATTTAGCTGAGCATTCACAATGGAAATAGAAATACGTCTGTTTTATGGAAACTCACCGACAGCATCCCTCGACTTGCATGTTTTATTTCCCAGTAAGTTATCAGGTAGATGGAGGCACCTGCGATCATAGCATGCGCACGGACTCGCTTACATGACTGACATTCTTCAGCGAGTTACAGAATACAGAGAACAGCATCCATCAAACCGTTGTTTTCTTATTTCGACCGTGAAGTCTGAAGTTAAAATCAGTTATGATCTATAATGCTCAGCGCCAAGCCGCCCTACGTTTGCCTGTTATTCGTATAATGAAGCTATGCAAAGTCAACAGCATGGAATGAAAATAGAAAGAGCTTGAAACATTGCGTTTATATGCAGATCCTTCTTTGGAAGCGTTGAATCGGCCATTGTTCAGGTGGACTGTGTATGAGGAGGAGAAGGAGGGTTTGTTGTGTCCAGTGGACTTGACTAATATTAAATATATAGAATATTATATTACTTTTAAAACGTGTATATATAATTTTACCGTCAGAAAAATTCAATCATTTGTTCACATGATGTTTAGACCCAGTACATAAGTGGGATCAGCACGATACTATTTTTGACAGCATTTTGTTTGCAATAATAATTTCATAGAAATCTGTAATATTTTCAGATATGTTTGCCATGATGTTCAATATCGTCTGTCAAGCATATCAACGTCTATCAGTTAAAACATTATCTGGCTCACCTACCTGGGACTCCAATAATTGCAAGAATAGGATAGTAAATACTCTCGGTCTTCAGCAGTGCAGGCTTGTCCATATTTAGTTGGAAGATGCGTCTCTAGTCAGTTCAATAGGCTCACGGACCTCCAGTTTTCAAATTTAGCTCGTACTTATACTTCACAGAAACCTCAAGGGTGGAATCAACACGCTATGAGATTGGTATTAGCCAATCACGATCACGTTAATTAGGTTGTTTGTTTCATGCCCTACATCACGGTTAAAATGGTAGTCTGTAGAGACATGTTTCTGCACTTGAAATCGTCAATACATCAATCATTGGTTTTCAGCTTAAATATTGTCGTAGGCGCTTTAATGCGGTTTCTTTTGAATTTGCTTCATTAGCTGCACCAATAAATTGCAATGCGCACCCTCTCTGATGTTTTACAAGTATCACGTGCAATTAAAATCTGAGGAGATATCTATGATTATGCGAACAATCAAATTCACCGAGACTATGAATGACTCTGAAGATGTGACAGAAATATTGCACAACACATACCAAAAAAGTGTATGTTTCGGCAATAGACAATAGGTGCATGAGTAGGCCATTCGACGCTTCGAGCCAGCAACGCCATTTAATGTGATAATGGCTGATCATCCACAATAAATACCCCGTTCATGCCTTCACCCCACATCCCCGAACTCCGCTATCTTCAAGAGCCCTATCTAGCTCTCCGTTGAAAGTACCCAGATACCCGGCTTCCACGGCCCCTTAAGGCAGACGATTCCACAGACTTACAACTCTCTGTGTGAAAGAAGTGTTTCCTTATCTCCGTTCTCAACTGCTTACCCCTTATTCTTAAACAGTGCCCCCTGGTTCTGGAGTCTCCCGACATCGGGAATATGTTTCCTGCCTCGATCGTGCCCAAACCCTTAATAATCGTATATGTTTCAATAAGATCCCGTCTCACCCTTCTAAATTCCAGAGTATACCAACCCAGCCATTCCATTCTCTTCGCATATGACAGTCCCACCACCCCGGGAATTAATCCTGTGAACCTACGCTACACTCCATCAATAGCAAGAATGTCGTTCCTCAAATTTGGAGACCAAAACTGCACACAATACTCAGGTGTGATCTCACTCGGGGCCTGTACAACTGCAGAAGAGCCTATCTGCTCCTATCCTCGACTCCCCTTTTATAAAGGCCAACTTATAAATTCGCTTTCTTTACTACCTGCTGCACCAGCGTGCTTAATTTCGTTGACTGATGGACAAGGACCCCCCGGATCCCGTTGAACTTCCACTTTTCACAATTAAACACTATTTAGAGAATAATCTGCCTTCCTGTTTTGCTACCAAAGAAGGATAATTTATTTATACACATTAAACTTCATCTGCCATGCCATCTGCCAACTCAATCAACCTGTCCAAATCACCCTCTATGCTCATAGCATCCAGCTCACAGTTGACACTGTCACCCAGGTTTGTGTCATGTGCAAATTTGCTAATGTTACCTGTAATCCTTTCATCGGAATTAATAATATCTGTAATTATACTAAAAGGCTCATCTTGACCATTTCCTCTCTAAGTTATTAATTGATTTTAGAAAAAAATGGTACCCTATATCGCTATGATTTTTGCCACCCTACTCACAGTCCTCCTCCGCTGCAGCAGCTCTAAGGATTTTATCGATCGCTGAGAACTAAGACAAATGAATGTTTAAAAAATCGTGAGATTAGCTGATTGGTCCTTCACCATTGTGAAGGCAACGCCCCTTCCGGGGGGGGGGGGGAGAATGTAGCCCCGGATGCCGGACATGAGTCATTCACTCTGGAAGATTGTGAGGGAGAGTCCACAACTGTGATTCTAAGCTGTGAGTCAACTGAACTGAGAGTCTGCAATGCATTGGCAATCAATAATTTGTTAGCCCAAACCTAAAATGCAATGAGTTTTTGGCTTGCCCTGAGCTTGAAACTGCAATGGAAATGGAAATTAAATGAAAATGCAATAATTTGTTTGACCTGCCCTATGCTTTTGCTTTTGCTTTGCTTGACCTGAAATGAAAGCAAATGGATTGTATTGTTAGCGGGCCTCGCCTTCCATGTGCTTTTGCTTTTGTTTGCCTTTGCTTTGCTTGACATGAAATGAAAGCCAATGGATTGTATTATTGGCTGGCCCCGCCTGCACTGTGATTTTGCTTTTGCTTTTCCTTTGCTTTGCTTGACCTGAAATGAAAGCAAGTGGGTTAGAGGGCGTTAGATGTGGCACTTGTGGCTAAAGGGATCAGGGGGTATGGAGAGAAGGCAGGTGCGGGATACTGAGTTGGATGATCAGCCATGATCACATTGAATGGCGGTGCAGGCTCGAAGGGCCGAATGGCCTATTCCTGCACCTATTTTTCTATGTTTCTATGTTTCTATGTATTGTTGGCCCCGCCTGCCCCGTGCTTGGATTGGCATTGCTTGACTTGTCTTGGCTGGACTTGGATTGACTTGGATTGACTTGGATTGACGGATTGTCGTGGATTGACGTGGATTGACGTGGATTGCCTTGACTTGACTTGAAATGTATTGACTTGACTTGATTTGAAATCGATTGAGTTAACTTGACTTGAAATGGATTGACTTGACTTGACTCGACTTGACTTGAAATGGATTCACTTGACTTGAAATGGATTGACTTGAAATAGATTGACTTGACTTGAAATGGACTGACTTGACTTGAACGGAATTGACTTGACTTAACTTGAAATGGATTGACTTTGTTGGCACATGGATTGTATTGCTGGCCCCGCCTGCGCTGTGCTTGGCTTGGTTTTACTTGGCTTGGCTTGTCTTGGATTGCCTTGGTTTGCCTTCGATTGACTTGGAGTGACTTGGATTGGCTTCGATTGACTTGACTTTAAATGGAATGCCTTGACTTGACTGCACTTGACTTGGATTGACGTGACTTGACTTGAAGTGGATTGACTGGAAATGCATTGACTTGACCTGACTTAAAATGAATTGACTTGACTTGACATGGATTGAATTGACTTAAAATGGATTGACTTGACTTGATTTGACAATGGATTGTTGGCACTGCACTCACTGTGCTTGACCCGACTTGACTTTAATTTATATGACTTGACTTGACTTGACTTGTTGGCCCTGCACTCCAGTTGATCCTACCGTTCCGCTCACTCCGGAAGTCCCGCTCGATGGACAGGCCGCGCTCAGCCGCGTGTGTAGATTCAAGAGATTTTACTGTCGTATATACATTGTGTGTGTTTGAGTGAGTGTGTGTGAGTCAGTGTGTGTGAGATGAAGGATGGCTGAGTGTGCCTGTGAGCGTGTGATGGATATTGTGCGTGTGTGAGTGTGAGATGGAAGGTGCGTGTGTGTGGCTGTGTGTATGTATGAATGTGTGTGTGTGTGTGTGTGTGTGTGTGTGTGTGTGTGTGTGTGTGTGTGTGTGTGTGTGTGTGTGTGTGTGTGTGTGTGTGTGTGTGTGTGATGGAGGGCGTCTGTGTGTGTGTGTGTGTGTGTGTGATGGATTGTGTGTGTGAGATGGAGGGTGTGTGTGTGTGTGATGGAGGGTGTGTGTGTGAGCCCAGCAGCCGTAGGTCAACTGCCAGCCCACCACCCGTGAGCCAACTGCCAGCCCACCTTCGGCCAAACTGAAACCACTCATTTCGGTCCACCAGGCCCCTATTAGCCGAGACACCAGACTGTTTTGGCTAAAATGACCGTATTAGCCCAGGAGGAGCATTTTGGCCCAAAAGGCAAGTGCCAGGCCGGGAAAATTCCAGAAAAAGTGCTTTTAACTGAGATTTCACCCTGATTTTTTTAAGACTCCATTCCACACATCATGCCTGTACTAGCCCAGAAGGATTTCCTTCGGCCCATCAGTAAGTATTAAACCTCACCCCAGTATTTTCTCCCTTTCACCATTGGCTGCCAGTTGACGCGCTACAGGTTAGACTTTCCTCCTTCATTGCTGTGATCTGATGATAAATGTCCAAAGTTAATTCTCCACCATCTCACTCTTCTCTCTCACAGAGTCTCTCACTTGTTTGAGCAGAATTTTTGGCGGTTTCTGAGCTGCCAGCCCACCAGCCGTGAGCTGCCAGCCCACCATCTCTACGTGAATGAGCTGCCAGCCCGCCAGGCCTGAGTGACTGAATTGCCAGGCCTGACTGACTGAACTGCCAGACCTGAGTGACTGAGTGACTGAGTGACTGAACTGCCAGCCCAGGTATCCATTCGGCCCACAATGTCCACACTAGCCCTCTGGCATCCAGTCCCTTCGGCCCACAACACTCATTCTAGCGCTCCAGAAAGACCCCCTACCCGAATGGCCACCAATATTGGAATTGAAGGAGATGTGGAATATTGCGTTGGGGAACCAGTCCCCCCGTGAGAACCTGCGACCCAAAGGACCACACTTAATATAGTATATTGTAAATAGCTGCGGTCACAGAACATATCCTTGCGGTACCACACTAGTCGCTGTCTGCCATTCTCAAAGGGACCCGTTAATCCCTACTCTTTGTTTCCTGTCTGCCAACTAATTCTCTGTCCATGTCAGTTCTCCAGCCCAATACCATGTGATCTTATTTTGTCCACTAATCACCTATGAGGGACCTTATCAAATACTTTCTGAAAGTCCAAGTACACTACATCCACTGGCTTTCTCTTGTCCATTTTTCAAGTTACATCCTCATAAAATTCCATAAGATTAGTCAAGTATGATTTCCCCTTCACAATTCCATGCTGACTCGGACCGATCCTGCTACTGCTATCCAAGCAGGTACGTTACAAAACTTACCTTGAGCAGCGGTGCAGTTCTGCCGCTCCCCGTGTGCGTGACTTTGGCGCCTTTCAGGGGGGCGGGGGGGGGGCGGGATTAAAGTGCCGTTCTTCTACACACTGGGCACATCGATCCATGTCGGGCGATTTCGTTGCGGAAGAAAAATCGCTCCGACATTTCATGAATGAAAGTGTTTTTAAATTACGCTAGATTATTTATTATCTAGAGTAATTTAAAAATCACCTTCAAAAGCCATGAGCGCCGACAACGGGAAGGATTTTGCGTAGGGGAGAAAAAAAGGTACATAGTTTATTTTTATATTAAAAGTTGTTTTTTATGGAGGCTTTAATAATATTTCATGTTGCGAAATGGGGTCCAAAAAAAATGTATGAACCGGCTGTATTTTTCCGCCCGACTTCACCGCTAACCACAACGTTTCAATCCACCGCATTCCACTAAAACCCACTCGCTAGTTAATTTCAATGGCCATTAATTTACAGGCATTAAACACTAAATTCCTTCCATTTGGCCCAGAAATTCATGAAAATGAGATTTAAAAATTCTGTTATATTGTGGATTATTGTGTGAATGTTATTTGGACACTTAGGCAATTTAAAATAAAGTTTATGTTTTCTTAAGAAATGGATAGATGTTTAGATCTACTCATTGAATTTTGTAATTAGCTACAATTAGATAACTAATTATATGCTTTAATTTCAGGTCATCCAAGTAAGATTGTTTTATATTTGCTTCAGAAGGCTTCATCTATAATAACTGAACATTTCATGGAGTTTTCTTAATTTTTAAGAACGTTATGGGCTTTTAACGGTTCTAGATCACAGCTTTTGAGTTAAGTCAATTGAAAGGCAATGGCGAACAAGATGCTAATTTCCGAGTATGAAAATGGTCATAACATTCTCAATACTGAAGATATGAAAGTGAATTAGGTGTCAAATTCAACTTCTTTTATGCTTTATTTGATGGGATAAATTGCAGACTTGATTTTAAAAATCTCAACATTTTGTAACATTGCTAATCCAAGCGTGCCGCCATTTCATATTTTGCAATTGACTCCTGTATCTTCCGCACCACCGATATGAGGATAACAGGTCGATAATTTCCTGTTTTCTCTTTCCCGCTTAAAAAAAGAGTGGGATAACATTAGCTACTCTAATCCGCAAGAACTGATGCTGAATCTATAGAACATTGGAAAGGTACCACCAATGCATCCACGTTTTCCAAAGCCACCTGCTTGAGTACCATGGGATGCAGACCATTGCGCCCTGGGGATTTATCAATCTTCAGTCCAATCTGTCTACCCACTACCATTTCCTGCCTAATGTGCATTTCTTCAGTTCCTCCGTCACCAGTTCCTAGTACACCAGGGAGATTCTTTGTGTCCTCCTTAGTGAAGATGGTTCCAAAGTATCTGTTCACCTCGTCTGCCATTTCCTTGTTCCCCATAATAAATTCACCATTTTCAGTCTTCAATTGTCCAAATTTGGTCTTAACTACTTTTTCCTCTTCACATACCGAAAATTTTTACTATCCTCCATTATATTCGTAGCTAGCTTATCCGCTTACCTCGTATTTTCTTCCCGTATTGCCTTTTTATTTATATTCTATTGCTCTTTAAAAGTTACCCATTCTCTGGCTTCCCGCTCACCTATGCTATGTTATAATTCTTCTCTTTTATTTTTATACAGTCCCTGATCTCTCTTGTCACCCACGGCCTCCCTTTACTCCCCTTAGAATCTGTCTTCCTCTTTGGAATTAACTAATCTTACACCTTCTGTATTATTCCCAGGAATACCTGTCATTTTTGGTCCGCTCCCATCTCTACCAGGATATCTTTCGAGTCAACGTTGCCCAGTTCCTCCCTCATGTCACCGTAGTCCCCTTTGTTCAATTATAATACTGACACATTCTACTTACTCTACACTCTCTCTCAAATTGTAGATCAAAACTTATCATATTTTGCTCACTTCCTCGCAATGTCTCCATCACCTCGAGTTAAGGCAAGAATACACTAATTTGTGTTATTTACAGACCCCCAAAAGGCAGCCTGGATGTAGGGTGTAAGATGCAGCAGGAGTTAAAACTGACATGTAACAAAGGTAATGCCACTGTGGTGATGGGTGATTTCAAAATGCAGGTAGATTGGGAAAATCAGGTTGGTTCAGGACCCCAAGAAAGAGAGTTTGTGGAATGCCTGTATTCTTCGAGCAGCCTGTAATGCAGCCGACTAGAGAAAAAACAATTCTGGATTTAGTTTTGTCCAATGAACCAGATATGATAAGAGAACTCGAGTTAAAGGAACCGCTTGGAGGTAGTGATCATAATATGATTATGTTTATTCTGCAATTTGCGAAGGAGAACTTTAAATCGGAAGTGGCAGTGATGCAGTTGAACAAAGGGTGGTCAGGTCTCACGTTCGATCTAGTTTCTGTTCCTTATTGGTTTTTAGTATTTGAGTTTGCATTCTCGTTTTATTTTGGTGTCTCACATCTCATCTTGTTCCAGATCCCATTTCCTGTCAGGTCGTTTACCCTCATGTCATTGTTGGTCCCGCCCTGATTTGTTTCACCTGTGTCTCGTTATCCCCTGTCATTTAAGCTGTTTTAATTCTCAATGCCGGTTCGCTGTCTGTGCTACTTGGTACCCCCTCGTTCCAGCTTTAGAAATCTTGCGAACTTGTGATCTTGATCATTACCTGTTTTTCGACCAATGTTTTGCCTGCTCCCAGATTATACTGTTGCCTCTATTTTTGCTTACCTGTGTACCGACTTTACCGATTAAACTCCGAAAACGGATCTGCCCTGCCTGCATTTGTGTCCTTCTCTTCGTTCAGTTCTGATATTACGAACTAGCCATCAATGAACTCAGCGGGCTCTGATCCTTTTCGTGCAGCGCTCCAGAAGCAGGAGAAGCTCATCTCGCATTACGAGGGTCAACTCACCTCGATCGTCGCCGGGTTCCGGGATCTCGGCGAGCGTCAGCAGGGGTTCCAGGCGGTCATTGGTTCACAGGTGAACACTTTAAGTTCTCGGTTTGAACACCTGATTACTCAGCTGAATTATTTGTTTCCTGCTGCGGCTCCCGTGCCTGCCAAGTCTGTTTCCTTGTCTGTGTCTCCAGGGGCTCCGATAGCCACTGCTGCCGCAGCGTCTCCATTCGTCCACCTGGCAAGACCGGAACACTTTTTGGGGGAATCGGAGAAGTAAAGACCTTTTTTTGATTCAGTGCGGGCTGCATTTTGAACTTCAAGCGGCTTCCTTTCCATCACAGCGATCAAGCGAAGCCTTTATCATCACACACCTTTCGGGTAGAGCGGAGGCTTGTGCCACGGTGGAATGGTTTCGCAATTCTCCTGGTTGCCAGACGTCGGTCCTGTTCATGGAAGCTCTGTCCCGCACGTTTGATCACTCCAATCCTGGACGAGAGGCTTCAGAGAACCTGGTCCATGAAAGAATGTAATCGCTCAGTTATGGATTTTGCTATTGAATTTCGAACTATGGCTGCTAAGTGTGGATGGAATGAGACTGCTTTGTTGGATGCTTTTCGCAATGGATTATCTGAAGTTATCAAAGATCAGTTGGCTCCACTAACCCTGTCTTCCAACTTCGCGTCTATGATTTCCCTGGCAGTCCAAATTGACGCTAGGCTCAGAGAAAGAGAGCGAGAGCGGAGATCGGTGGCAGTTCGGTCCTCCTCCCAACAGTGGCGGCAGCGTCGCCCTTCGCCTTCCGGTCGGGACTTCGTCCCTCTCGGCCGGTCCAGTCAGCCTACAGCGCCACCTGTCCGTTCGGAGGAGTCCATGCAGGTGGGACGAGCCAAACTCAACCCGGAGTAACGGCAACGCCGCCTAATGGAGGGGAGGTGTTTTTACTGTGGTGAACTGGGACATTTGTTGAACGGCTGTTCAGTAAAAGACAAGGCTCACCAATGAAAGCGAGGACATTGGTGAGCTGTACCACTCCTATGAGCCGTTCCTCTCGTCAACTCACAACTGTACAATTATTGGTGCATTCCCAGTGGCACTCCCTGCAGGCTTTGGTTGATTCTGGGGCAGATGAGAACTTCATGGACAATCGCTTGGCTGATGAATGGATGCAGGAACGTGAACAGCTTCAAGATCCTCAGGAGGCTAGTGCACTGGATGGGCGCCTACTGTACAGGGTGATTCACCGAACTCAACCTGTTCAACTCATCATGGCAGGTAATCACCTTGAGACCATCAGTTTTCATCTCCTCGACTGTCCTCTTCATCCTCTGGTTTTGGGGTTCCCTTGGCTGTCTTACCATAATCCTC